>OW026519.1:91046261-91191895 GCA_932274085.1 Protocalliphora azurea | reverse complement strand
GTCTATAGTCTGGACTATAAACTATAGTCTATAGTCTGGACTATAAACTATAGTCTATAGTCTGGACTATAAACTACAGTCTATAGTCTGGACTATAAACTATAGTCTATAGTCTGGACTATAAACTATAGTCTATAGTCTGGACTATAAACTATAGTCTATAGTCTGGACTATAAACTATAGTCTATAGTCTGGACTATAAACTATAGTCTATAGTCTGGACTATAAACTATAGTCTATAGTCTGGACTATAAACTATAGTCTATAGTCTGGACTATAAACTATAGTCTATAGTCTGGACTATAAACTATAGTCTATAGTCTGGACTATAAACTATAGTCTATAGTCTGGACTATAAACTATAGTCTATAGTCTGGACTATAAACTATAGTCTATAGTCTGGACTATAAACTATAGTCTATAGTCTGAACTATAAACTATAGTCTATAGTCTGGACTATAAACTATAGTCTATAGTCTGAACTATAAACTATAGTCTATAGTCTGGACTATAAACTATAGTCTATAGTCTGGACTATAAACTATAGTCTATAGTCTGGACTATAAACTATAGTCTATAGTCTGGACTATAAACTAGTCTATAGTCTGGACTATAAACTAGTCTATAGTCTGGACTATAAACTAGTCTATAGTCTGGACTATAAACTAGTCTATAGTCTGGACTATAAACTAGTCTATAATCTGGACTATAAACTAGTCTATAATCTGGACTATAAACTAGTCTATAGTCTGGACTATAAACTAGTCTATAATCTGGACTATAAACTAGTCTATAGTCTGGACTATAACCTAGTCTATAATCTGGACTATAAACTAGTCTATAGTCTGGACTATAAACTAGTCTATAATCTGGACTATAAACTAGTCTATAATCTGGACTATAAACTAGTCTATAGTCTGGACTATAAACTAGTCTATAATCTGGACTATAAACTAGTCTATAATCTGGACTATAAACTAGTCTATAATCTGGACTATAAACTAGTCTATAGTCTGGACTATAAACTAGTCTATAGTCTGGACTATAAACTAGTCTATAGTCTGGATTATAAACTAGTCTATAGTCTGGACTATAAACTAGTCTATAGTCTGGACTATAAACTAGTCTATAGTCTGGACTATAAACTAGTCTATAGTCTGGACTATAAACTAGTCTATAGTCTGGACTATAAAGTAGTCTATAGTCTGGACTATAAACTAGTCTATAGTCTGGACTATAAACTAGTCTATAGTCTGGACTATAAACTAGTCTATAGTCTGGACTATAAACTAGTCTATAGTCTGGACTATAAACTAGTCTATAGTCTGGACTATAAACTAGTCTATAGTCTGGACTATAAACTAGTCTATAGTCTGGACTATAAACTAGTCTATAGTCTGGACTATAAACTAGTCTATAGTCTGGACTATAAACTAGTCTATAGTCTGGACTATAAACTAGTCTATAGTCTGGACTATAAACTAGTCTATAGACTGGACTATAAACTAGTCTATAGTCTGGACTATAAACTAGTCTATAGACTAGTCTATAGTCTGGACTATAAACTAGTCTATAGTCTGGACTATAAACTAGTCTATAGTCTGGACTATAAACTAGTCTATAGTCTGGACTATAAACTAGTCTATAGTCTGGACTATAAACTAGTCTATAGTCTGGACTATAAACTAGTCTATAGTCTGGACTATAAACTAGTCTATAGTCTGGACTATAAACTAGTCTATAGTCTGGACTATAAACTAGTCTATAGTCTGGACTATAAACTAGTCTATAGTCTGGACTATAAACTAATCTATAGTCTGGACTATAAACTAATCTATAGTCTGGACTATAAACTAAACTATAGTCTGGACTATAAACTAAACTATAGTCTGGACTATAAACTAAACTATAGTCTGGACTATAAACTAATCTATAGTCTGGACTATAAACTAATCTATAGTCTGGACTATAAACTAATCTATAGTCTGGACTATAAACTAATCTATAGTCTGGACTATAAACTAATCTATAGTCTGGACTATAAACTAATCTATAGTCTGGACTATAAACTAATCTATAGTCTGGACTATAAACTAGTCTATAGTCTGGACTATAAACTAGTCTATTATCTGGACCACAAACTAGTCTATAGGCTGGACTATAAACTAGTCTATAATCTCGACTATAAACTAGTCTATAGTCTGGACTAGAAACTATTCTATAGTCTGGAATATAAACTAGTCTATAGTCTGGAATATAAACTAGTCTATAGTCTGGAATATAAACTAGTCTATAGTCTGGACTATAAACTAGTCTATAGTCTGGATTATAAACTAGTCTATAGTCTGGATTATAAACTAGTCTATAGTCTGGCCTATAAACTAGTCTAAAGTCTGGACTATAAACTAGTCTATAGTCTGGACTATAAACTAGTCTATAGTCTGGACTATAAACTAGTCTATAGTCTGGACTATAAACTAGTCTATAGTCTGGACTATAAACTAGTCTATAGTCTGGAATATAAACTAGTATATAGTCTGGACTATAAACTAGTCTATAGTCTAGACTATAAACTAGTCTATAGTCTAGACTATAAACTGGTCTATAGTCTAGACTATAAACTGGTCTATAGTCTAGACTATAAACTAGTCTATAGTCTAGACTATAAACTGGACTATAGTCTGGACTATAAACTAGTCTATAGTCTATAGTCTGGACTATAAACTAGTCTATAGTCTGGACTATAAACTAGTCTATAGTCTGGACTATAAACTAGTCTATAGTCTGGACTATAAACTAGTCTATAGTCTGGACTATAAACTAGTCTATAGTCTGGACTATAAACTAGTCTATAGTCTGGACTATAAACTAGTCTATAGTCTGGACTATAAACTAGTCTATAGTCTGGACTATAAACTAGTCTATAGTCTGGACTATAAACTAGTCTATAGTCTGGACTATAAACTAGTCTATAGTCTGGACTATAAACTAGTCTATAGTCTGGACTATAAACTAGTCTATAGTCTGGACTATAAACTAGTCTATAGTCTGGACTATAAACTAGTCTATAGTCTGGACTATAAACTAGTCTATAGTCTGGACTATAAACTAGTCTATAGTCTGGACTATAAACTAGTCTATAGTCTGGACTATAAACTAGTCTATAGTCTGGACTATAAACTAGTCTATAGTCTGGACTATAAACTAGTCTATAGTCTGGACTATAAACTAGTCTATAGTCTATAGTCTGGACTACAAACTAGTCTATAGTCTGGACTATAAACTAGTCTATAATCTCGACTATAAACTAGTCTATAGTCTGTACTATAAACTAGTCTATAGTCTGTACTATAAACTAGTCTATAGTCTGGACTATAAACTAGTCTATAGTCTGGACTATAAACTAGTCTATAGTCTGGACTATAAACTAGTCTATAATCTGGGCTATAAACTAGTCTATAATCTGGGTTATAAACTAGTCTATAGTCTGGACTATAAACTAGTCTATAATCTGGACTATAAACTAGTCTATAGTCTGGACTATAAACTAGTCTATAATCTGGACTATAAACTAGTCTATAGTCTGGACTATAAACTAGTCTATAATCTGGACTATAAACTAGTCTATAATCTGGACTATAAACTAGTCTATAGTCTGGAATATAAACTAGTCTATAATCTCGATTATAAACTAGTCTATAGTCTGGACTATAAACTAGTCTATAATCTCGATTATAAACTAGTCTATAGTCTGGACTATAAACTAGTCTATAGTCTGGACTATAAACTAGTCTATAGTCTGGACTATAAACTAGTCTATAGTCTGGACTATAAACTAGTCTATAGACTGTACCATAAACTAGTCTATAGACTGTACTATAAACTAGTCTATAGTCTGGACTATAAACTAGTCTATAGTCTGGACTATAAACTAGTCTATAGTCTGGACTATAAACTAGTCTATAGTCTGGACTATAAACTAGTCTATAGTCTGGACTATAAACTAGTCTATAGTCTGGACTATAAACTAGTCTATAGTCTGGACTATAAACTAGTCTATAGTCTGGACTATAAACTAGTCTATAGTCTGGACTATAAACTAGTCTATAGTCTGGACTATAAACTAGTCTATAGTCTGGACTATAAACTAGTCTATAGTCTGGACTATAAACTAGTCTATAGTCTGGACTATAAACTAGTCTATAGTCTGGACTATAAACTAGTCTATAATCTGGACTATAAACTAGTCTATAGTCTGGACTATAAACTAGTCTATAATCTGGACTATAAACTAGTCTATAGTCTGGACTATAAACTAGTCTATATTCTGGACTATAAACTAGTCTATAGTCTGGATTATAAACTAGTCTATAATCTGGACTATAAACTAGTCTATAGTCTGGACTATAAACTAGTCTATAATCTGGACTATAAACTAGTCTATAGTCTGGACTATAAACTAGTCTATAATCTGGACTATAAACTAGTCTATAGTCTGGACTATAAACTAGTCTATAGTCTGGATTATAAACTAGTCTATAGTCTGGACTATAAACTAGTCTATAGTCTGGACTATAAACTAGTCTATAGTCTGGACTATAAACTAGTCTATAGTCTGGACTATAAACTAGTCTATAGTCTGGACTATAAACTAGTCTATAGTCTGGACTATAAACTAGTCTATAGTCTGGACTATAAACTAGTCTATAGTCTGGACTATAAACTAGTCTATAGTCTGGACTATAAACTAATCTATAGTCTGGACTATAAACTAATCTATAGTCTGGACTATAAACTAATCTATAGTCTGGACTATAAACTAGTCTATAGTCTGGACTTTAAACTAGTCTATAGTCTGGACTATAAACTATAGTCTATAGTCTGGACTATAAACTATAGTCTATAGTCTGGACTATAAACTATAGTCTATAGTCTGGACTATAAACTATAGTCTATAGTCTGGACTATAAACTATAGTCTATAGTCTGGACTATAAACTATAGTCTATAGTCTGGACTATAAACTATAGTCTATAGTCTGGACTATAAACTATAGTCTATAGTCTGGACTATAAACTATAGTCTATAGTCTGGACTATAAACTATAGTCTATAGTCTGGACTATAAACTATAGTCTATAGTCTGGACTATAAACTATAGTCTATAGTCTGGACTATAAACTATAGTCTATAGTCTGGACTATAAACTATAGTCTATAGTCTGGACTATAAACTATAGTCTATAGTCTGGACTATAAACTATAGTCTATAGTCTGGACTATAAACTATAGTCTATAGTCTGGACTATAAACTATAGTCTATAGTCTTGACTATAAACTATAGTCTATAGTCTGGACTATAAACTATAGTCTATAGTCTGGACTATAAACTATAGTCTATAGTCTGGACTATAAACTATAGTCTATAGTCTGGACTATAAACTATAGTCTATAGTCTGGACTATAAACTATAGTCTATAGTCTGGACTATAAACTATAGTCTATAGTCTGGACTATAAACTATAGTCTATAGTCTGGACTATAAACTATAGTCTATAGTCTGGACTATAAACTATAGTCTATAGTCTGGACTATAAACTATAGTCTATAGTCTGGACTATAAACTATAGTCTATAGTCTGGACTATAAACTATAGTCTATAGTCTGGACTATAAAATATAGTCTATAGTCTGGACTATAAACTATAGTCTATAGTCTGGACTATAAAATATAGTCTATAGTCTGGACTATAAACTATAGTCTATAGTCTGGACTATAAACTATAGTCTATAGTCTGGACTATAAACTATAGTCTATAGTCTGGACTATAAACTATAGTCTATAGTCTGGACTATAAACTATAGTCTATAGTCTGGACTATAAACTATAGTCTATAATCTGGACTATAAACTATAGTCTATAGTCTGGACTATAAACTATAGTCTATAGTCTGGACTATAAACTATAGTCTATAGTCTGGACTATAAACTATAGTCTATAGTCTGGACTATAAACTATAGTCTATAGTCTGGACTATAAACTAGTCTATAGTCTGGACTATAAACTATAGTCTATAGTCTGGACTATAAACTAGTCTATAGTCTGGACTATAAACTATAGTCTATAGTCTGGACTATAAACTATAGTCTATAGTCTGGACTATAAACTCTAGTCTATAGTCTGGACTATAAACTATAGTCTATAGTCTGGACTATAAACTCTAGTCTATAGTCTGGACTATAAACTATAGTCTATAGTCTGGACTATAAACTATAGTCTATAGTCTGGACTATAAACTAGTCTATAGTCTAGACTATAAACTAGTCTATAGTCTAGACTATAAACTAGTCTATAGTCTAGACTATAAACTAGTCTATAGTCTAGACTATAAACTAGTCTATAGTCTATAGTCTGGACTATAAACTAGTCTATAGCCTGGACTATAAACTAGTCTATAGTCTGGACTATAAACAAGTCTATAGTCTGGACTATAAACAAGTCTATAGTCTGGACTATAAACTAGTCTATAGTCTGGACTATAAACAAGTCTATAGTCTGGACTATAAACAAGTCTATAGTCTGGACTATAAACAAGTCTATAGTCTGGACTATAAACTAGTCTATAGTCTGGATTATAAACTAGTCTATAGTCTGGACTATAAACTAGTCTATAGTCTGGACTATAAACTAGTCTATAATCTGGACTATAAACTAGTCTATAGTCTGGACTATAAACTAGTCTATAATCTGGACTATAAACTAGTCTATAGCCTGGACTATAAACTAGTCTATAATCTGGACTATAAACTAGTCTATAGTCTGGACTATAAACTAGTCTATAGTCTGGATTATAAACTAGTCTATAGTCTGGACTATAAACTAGTCTATAGTCTGGATTATAAACTAGTCTATAGTCTGGACTATAAACTAGTCTATAGTCTGGATTATAAACTAGTCTATAGTCTGGACTATAAACTAGTCTATAGTCTGGACTATAAACTAGTCTATAGTCTGGACTATAAACTAGTCTATAGTCTGGACTATAAACTAGTCTATAGTCTGGACTATAAACTAGTCTATAGTCTGGACTATAAACTAGTCTATAGTCTGGACTATAAACTAGTCTATAGTCTGGACTATAAACTAGTCTATAGTCTGGACTATAAACTAGTCTATAGTCTGGACTATAAACTAGTCTATAGTCTGGACTATAAACTAGTCTATAGTCTGGACTATAAACTAATCTATAGTCTGGACTATAAACTAATCTATAGTCTGGACTATAAACTAATCTATAGTCTGGACTATAAACTAGTCTATAGTCTGGACTATAAACTAGTCTATTATCTGGACCACAAACTAGTCTATAGTCTGGACTATAAACTAGTCTATAATCTCGACTATAAACTAGTCTATAGTCTGGACTATAAACTATTCTATAGTCTGGAATATAAACTAGTCTATAGTCTGGAATATAAACTAGTCTATAGTCTGGAATATAAACTAGTCTATAGTCTGGAATATAAACTAGTCTATAGTCTGGACTATAAACTAGTCTATAGTCTGGATTATAAACTAGTCTATAGTCTGGATTATAAACTAGTCTAAAGTCTGGACTATAAACTAGTCTATAGTCTGGACCATAAACTAGTCTATAGTCTGGACTATATACTAGTCTATAGTCTGGAATATAAACTAGTATATAGTCTGGACTATAAACTAGTCTATAGCCTAGACTATAAACTAGTCTATAGTCTAGACTATAAACTGGTCTATAGTCTAGACTATAAACTGGTCTATAGTCTAGACTATAAACTAGTCTATAGTCTAGACTATAAACTGGTCTATAGTCTAGACTATAAACTAGTCTATAGCCTATAGTCTGGACTATAAACTAGTCTATAGTCTGGACTATAAACTAGTCTATAGTCTGGACTATAAACTAGTCTATAGTCTGGACTATAAACTAGTCTATAGTCTGGACTATAAACTAGTCTATAGTCTGGACTATAAACTAGTCTATAGTCTGGACTATAAACTAGTCTATAGTCTGGACTATAAACTAGTCTATAGTCTGGACTATAAACTAGTCTATAGTCTGGACTATAAACTAGTCTATAGTCTGGACTATAAACTAGTCTATAGTCTGGACTATAAACTAGTCTATAGTCTGGACTATAAACTAGTCTATAGTCTGGACTATAAACTAGTCTATAGTCTGGACTATAAACTAGTCTATAGTCTGGACTATAAACTAGTCTATAGTCTGGACTATAAACTAGTCTATAGTCTATAGTCTGGACTACAAACTAGTCTATAGTCTATAGTCTGGACTACAAACTAGTCTATAGTCTGGACTATAAACTAGTCTATAATCTCGACTATAAACTAGTCTATAGTCTGTACTATAAACTAGTCTATAGTCTGTACTATAAACTAGTCTATAGTCTGTACTATAAACTAGTCTATAGTCTGTACTATAAACTAGTCTATAGTCTGGACTATAAACTAGTCTATAGTCTGGACTATAAACTAGTCTATAATCTGGGCTATAAACTAGTCTATAATCTGGGTTATAAACTAGTCTATAGTCTGGACTACAAACTAGTCTATAATCTGGACTATAAACTAGTCTATAGTCTGGACTATAAACTAGTCTATAATCTGGACTATAAACTGGTCTATAGTCTGGACTATAAACTAGTCTATAATCTGGGTTATAAACTAGTCTATAGTCTGGACTACAAACTAGTCTATAATCTGGACTATAAACTAGTCTATAGTCTGGACTATAAACTAGTCTATAGTCTGGACTATAAACTAGTCTATAATCTCGATTATAAACTAGTCTATAGTCTGGACTATAAACTAGTATATAGTCTGGACTATAAACTAGTCTATAGTCTGGACTATAAACTAGTCTATAGACTGTACCATAAACTAGTCTATAGACTGTACTATAAACTAGTCTATAGTCTGGACTATAAACTAGTCTATAGTCTGGACTATAAACTAGTCTATAGTCTGGACTATAAACTAGTCTATAGTCTGGACTATAAACTAGTCTATAGTCTGGACTATAAACTAGTCTATAGTCTGGACTATAAACTAGTCTATAGTCTGGACTATAAACTAGTCTATAGTCTGGACTATAAACTAGTCTATAGTCTGGACTATAAACTAGTCTATAGTCTGGACTATAAACTAGTCTAGAGTCTGGACTATAAACTAGTCTATAGTCTGGACTATAAACTAGTCTAGAGTCTGGACTATAAACTAGTCTATAGTCTGGACTATAAACTAGTCTAGAGTCTGGACTATAAACTAGTCTATAGTCTGGACTATAAACTAGTCTATAGTCTGGACTATAAACTAGTCTATAGTCTGGACTATAAACTAGTCTATAGTCTGGACTATAAACTAGTCTATAGTCTGGACTATAAACTAGTCTATAGTCTGGACTATAAACTAGTCTATAGTCTGGACTATAAACTAGTCTATAGTCTGGACTATAAACTAGTCTATAGTCTGGACTATAAACTAGTCTATAGTCTGGACTATAAACTAGTCTATAGTCTGGACTATAAACTAGTCTATAGTCTGGACTATAAACTAGTCTATAGTCTGGACTATAAACTAGTCTATAGTCTGGACTATAAACTAGTCTATAGTCTGGACTATAAACTAGTCTATAGTCTGGACTATAAACTAGTCTATAGTCTGGACTATAAACTAGTCTATAGTCTGGACTATAAACTAGTCTATAGTCTGGACTATAAACTAGTCTATAGTCTGGACTATAAACTAGTCTATAGTCTGGACTATAAACTAGTCTATAGTCTGGACTATAAACTAGTCTATAGTCTGGACTATAAACTAGTCTATAGTCTGGACTATAAACTAGTCTATAATCTGGACTATAAACTAGTCTATAGTCTGGACTATAAACTAGTCTATAATCTGGACTATAAACTAGTCTATAGTCTGGACTATAAACTAGTCTATAGTCTGGACTATAAACTAGTCTATAATCTGGACTATAAACTAGTCTATAGTCTGGACTATAAACTAGTCTATAATCTGGACTATAAACTAGTCTATAGTCTGGACTATAAACTAGTCTATAATCTGGACTATAAACTAGTCTATAGTTTGGACTATAAATTAGTCTATAATCTGGACTATAAACTAGTCTATAGTCTGGACTATAAACTAGTCTATAATCTGGACTATAAACTAGTCTATAGTCTGGACTATAAACTAGTCTATAATCTGGACTATAAACTAGTCTATAGTCTGGACTATAAACTAGTCTATAATCTGGACTATAAACTAGTCTATAGTCTGGACTATAAACTAGTCTATAATCTGGACTATAAACTAGTCTATAGTCTGGACTATAAACTAGTCTATAGTCTGGAATATAAACTAGTCTATAGTCTGGAATATAAACTAGTCTATAATCTGGACTATAAACTAGTCTATAGTCTGGATTATAAACTAGTCTATAGTCTGGATTATAAACTAGTCTATAGTCTGGCCTATAAACTAGTCTAAAGTCTGGACTATAAACTAGTCTATAGTCTGGACTATAAAATAGTCTATAGTCTGGACTATATACTAGTCTATAGTCTGGAATATAAACTAGTATATAGTCTGGACTATAAACTAGTCTATAGTCTAGACTATAAACTAGTCTATAGTCTAGACTATAAACTGGTCTATAGTCTAGACTATAAACTGGTCTATAGTCTAGACTATAAACTGGTCTATAGTCTAGACTATAAACTGGTCTATAGTCTAGACTATAAACTGGTCTATAGTCTAGACTATAAACTGGTCTATAGTCTAGACTATAAACTAGTCTATAGTCTAGACTATAAACTGGTCTATAATCTAGACTATAAACTAGTCTATAGCCTATAGTCTGGACTATAAACTAGTCTATAGTCTGGACTATAAACTAGTCTATAGTCTGGACTATAAACTAGTCTATAGTCTGGACTATAAACTAGTCTATAGTCTGGACTATAAACTAGTCTATAGTCTGGACTATAAACTAGTCTATAGTCTGGACTACAAACTAGTCTATAGTTGGACTATAAACTAGTCTATAGTCTGGACTACAAACTAGTCTATAGTCTGGACTATAAACTAGTCTATAGTCTGGACTATAAACTAGTCTATAGTCTGGACTATAAACTAGTCTATAGTCTGGACTATAAACTAGTCTATAGTCTGGACTATAAACTAGTCTATAGTCTGGACTATAAACTAGTCTATAGTCTGGACTATAAACTAGTCTATAGTCTGGACTATAAACTAGTCTATAGTCTGGACTATAAACTAGTCTATAGTCTGGACTATAAACTAGTCTATAGTCTGGACTATAAACTAGTCTATAGTCTGGACTATAAACTAGTCTATAGTCTGGACTATAAACTAGTCTATAGTCTGGACTATAAACTAGTCTATAGTCTGGACTATAAACTAGTCTATAGTCTGGACTATAAACTAGTCTATAGTCTGGACTATAAACTAGTCTATAGTCTGGACTATAAACTAGTCTATAGTCTGGACTATAAACTAGTCTATAGTCTGGACTATAAACTAGTCTATAGTCTGGACTATAAACTAGTCTATAGTCTGGACTATAAACTAGTCTATAGTCTGGACTATAAACTAGTCTATAGTCTGGACTATAAACTAGTCTATAGTCTGGACTATAAACTAGTCTATAGTCTGGACTATAAACTAGTCTATAGTCTGGACTATAAACTAGTCTATAGTCTGGACTATAAACTAGTCTATAGTCTGGACTATAAACTAGTCTATAGTCTGGACTATAAACTAGTCTATAGTCTGGACTATAAACTAGTCTATAGTCTGGACTATAAACTAGTCTATAGTCTGGACTATAAACTAGTCTATAGTCTGGACTATAAACTAGTCTATAGTCTGGACTATAAACTAGTCTATAGTCTGGACTATAAACTAGTCTATAGTCTGGACTATAAACTAGTCTATAGTCTGGACTATAAACTAGTCTATAGTCTGGACTATAAACTAGTCTATAGTCTGGACTATAAACTAGTCTATAGTCTGGACTATAAACTAGTCTATAGTCTGGACTATAAACTAGTCTATAGTCTGGACTATAAACTAGTCTATAGTCTGGACTATAAACTAGTCTATAGTCTGGACTATAAACTAGTCTATAGTCTGGACTATAAACTAGTCTATAGTCTGGACTATAAACTAGTCTATAGTCTGGACTATAAACTAGTCTATAGTCTGGACTATAAACTAGTCTATAGTCTGGACTATAAACTAGTCTATAGTCTGGACTATAAACTAGTCTATAGTCTGGACTATAAACTAGTCTATAGTCTGGACTATAAACTAGTCTATAGTCTGGACTATAAACTAGTCTATAGTCTGGACTATAAACTAGTCTATAGTCTGGACTATAAACTAGTCTATAGTCTGGACTATAAACTAGTCTATAGTCTGGACTATAAACTAGTCTATAGTCTGGACTATAAACTAGTCTATAGTCTGGACTATAAACTAGTCTATAGTCTGGACTATAAACTAGTCTATAATCTGGACTATAAACTAGTCTATAGTCTGGACTATAAACTAGTCTATAATCTGGACTATAAACTAGTCTATAGTCTGGACTATAAACTAGTCTATAGTCTGGACTATAAACTAGTCTATAGTCTGGACTATAAACTAGTCTATAGTCTGGACTATAAACTAGTCTATAGTCTGGACTATAAACTAGTCTATAGTCTGGACTATAAACTAGTCTATAGTCTGGACTATAAACTAGTCTATAGTCTGGACTATAAACTAGTCTATAGTCTGGACTATAAACTAGTCTATAGTCTGGACTATAAACTAGTCTATAGTCTAGACTATAAACTAGTCTATAGTCTGGACTATAAACTAGTCTATAGTCTAGACTATAAACTAGTCTATAGTCTGGACTATAAACTAGTCTATAGTCTGGACTATAAACTAGTCTATAGTCTGGACTATAAACTAGTCTATAGTCTGGACTATAAACTAGTCTATAGTCTGGACTATAAACTAGTCTATAGTCTGGACTATAAACTAGTCTATAGTCTGGACTATAAAATAGTCTATAGTCTGGACTATAAACTAGTCTATAGTCTGGACTATAAACTAGTCTATAGTCTGGACTATAAACTAGTCTATAGTCTGGACTATAAACTAGTCTATAGTCTGGACTATAAACTAGTCTATAGTCTGGACTATAAACTAGTCTATAGTCTGGACTATAAACTAGTCTATAGTCTGGACTATAAACTAGTCTATAGTCTGGACTATAAACTAGTCTATAGTCTGGACTATAAACTAGTCTATAGTCTGGACTATAAACTAGTCTATAATCTGGACTATAAACTAGTCTATAGTCTGGACTATAAACTAGTCTATAGTCTGGACTATAAACTAGTCTATAGTCTGGACTATAAACTAGTCTATAGTCTGGACTATAAACTAGTCTATAGTCTGGACTATAAACTAGTCTATAGTCTGGACTATAAACTAGTCTATAGTCTGGACTATAAACTAGTCTATAGTCTGGACTATAAACTAGTCTATAGTCTGGACTATAAACTAGTCTATAATCTGGACTATAAACTAGTCTATAGTCTGGACTATAAACTAGTCTATAATCTGGACTATAAACTAGTCTATGGTCTGGACTATAAACTAGTCTATAATCTGGACTATAAACTAGTCTATGGTCTGGACTATAAACTAGTCTATAATCTGGACTATAAACTAGTCTATAGTCTGGACTATAAACTAGTCTATAATCTGGACTATAAACTAGTCTATAGTCTGGACTATAAACTAGTCTATAATCTGGACTATAAACTAGTCTATAGTCTGGACTATAAACTAGTCTATAATCTGGACTATAAACTAGTCTATAGTCTGGACTATAAACTAGTCTATAGTCTGGACTATAAACTATTCTATAGTCTGGAATATAAACTAGTCTATAGTCTGGAATATAAACTAGTCTATAGTCTGGAATATAAACTAGTCTATAATCTGGACTATAAACTAGTCTATAGTCTGGATTATAAACTAGTCTATAGTCTGGATTATAAACTAGTCTATAGTCTGGCCTATAAACTAGTCTAAAGTCTGGACTATAAACTAGTCTATAGTCTGGACTATAAACTAGTCTATAGTCTGGACTATAAACTAGTCTATAGTCTGGACTATATACTAGTCTATAGTCTGGAATATAAACTAGTATATAGTCTGGACTATAAACTAGTCTATAGTCTAGACTATAAACTAGTCTATATAAACTAGACTATAAACTAGTCTATAGTCTAGACTATAAACTGGTCTATAGTCTAGACTATAAACTGGTCTATAGTCTAGACTATAAACTGGTCTATAGTCTAGACTATAAACTGGTCTATAGTCTAGACTATAAACTGGTCTATAGTCTAGACTATAAACTGGTCTATAGTCTAGACTATAAACTAGTCTATAGTCTAGACTATAAACTGGTCTATAATCAAGACTATAAACTAGTCTATAGCCTATAGTCTGGACTATAAACTAGTCTATAGTCTGGACTATAAACTAGTCTATAGTCTGGACTATAAACTAGTCTATAGTCTAGACTATAAACTGGTCTATAGTCTAGACTATAAACTGGTCTATAGTCTAGACTATAAACTAGTCTATAGTCTAGACTATAAACTGGTCTATAGTCTAGACTATAAACTAGTCTATAGCCTATAGTCTGGACTATAAACTAGTCTATAGTCTGGACTATAAACTAGTCTATAGTCTGGACTATAAACTAGTCTATAGTCTGGACTATAAACTAGTCTATAGTCTGGACTATAAACTAGTCTATAGTCTGGACTATAAACTAGTCTATAGTCTGGACTATAAACTAGTCTATAGTCTGGACTATAAACTAGTCTATAGTCTGGACTATAAACTAGTCTATAGTCTGGACTATAAACTAGTCTATAGTCTGGACTATAAACTAGTCTATAGTCTGGACTATAAACTAGTCTATAGTCTGGACTATAAACTAGTCTATAGTCTGGACTATAAACTAGTCTATAGTCTGGACTATAAACTAGTCTATAGTCTGGACTATAAACTAGTCTATAGTCTGGACTATAAACTAGTCTATAGTCTGGACTATAAACTAGTCTATAGTCTGGACTATAAACTAGTCTATAGTCTGGACTATAAACTAGTCTATAGTCTGGACTATAAACTAGTCTATAGTCTGGACTATAAACTAGTCTATAGTCTGTACTATAAACTAGTCTATAGTCTGGACTATAAACTAGTCTATAGTCTGGACTATAAACTAGTCTATAGTCTATAGTCTGGACTATAAACTAGTCTATAGTCTGGACTATAAACTAGTCTATAGTCTATAGTCTGGACTACAAACTAGTCTATAGTCTATAGTCTGGACTACAAACTAGTCTATAGTCTGGACTATAAACTAGTCTATAATCTCGACTATAAACTAGTCTATAGTCTGTACTATAAACTAGTCTATAGTCTGTACTATAAACTAGTCTATAGTCTGTACTATAAACTAGTCTATAGTCTGGACTATAAACTAGTCTATAGTCTGGACTATAAACTAGTCTATAATCTGGGCTATAAACTAGTCTATAATCTGGGTTATAAACTAGTCTATAGTCTGGACTACAAACTAGTCTATAATCTGGACTATAAACTAGTCTATAGTCTGGACTATAAACTAGTCTATAATCTGGACTATAAACTGGTCTATAGTCTGGACTATAAACTAGTCTATAATCTGGGTTATAAACTAGTCTATAGTCTGGACTACAAACTAGTCTATAATCTGGACTATAAACTAGTCTATAGTCTGGACTATAAACTAGTCTATAGTCTGGACTATAAACTAGTCTATAATCTCGATTATAAACTAGTCTATAGTCTGGACTATAAACTAGTATATAGTCTGGACTATAAACTAGTCTATAGTCTGGACTATAAACTAGTCTATAGTCTGGACTATAAACTAGTCTATAGACTGTACCATAAACTAGTCTATAGACTGTACTATAAACTAGTCTATAGTCTGGACTATAAACTAGTCTATAGTCTGGACTATAAACTAGTCTATAGTCTGGACTATAAACTAGTCTATAGTCTGGACTATAAACTAGTCTATAGTCTGGACTATAAACTAGTCTATAGTCTGGACTATAAACTAGTCTATAGTCTGGACTATAAACTAGTCTATAGTCTGGAATATAAACTAGTCTATAGTCTGGACTATAAACTAGTCTATAGTCTGGACTATAAACTAGTCTATAGTCTGGACTATAAACTAGTCTATAGTCTGGACTATAAACTAGTCTATAGTCTGGACTATAAACTAGTCTAGAGTCTGGACTATAAACTAGTCTATAGTCTGGACTATAAACTAGTCTAGAGTCTGGACTATAAACTAGTCTATAGTCTGGACTATAAACTAGTCTATAGTCTGGACTATAAACTAGTCTATAGTCTGGACTATAAACTAGTCTAGAGTCTGGACTATAAACTAGTCTATAGTCTGGACTATAAACTAGTCTATAGTCTGGACTATAAACTAGTCTATAGTCTGGACTATAAACTAGTCTATAGTCTGGACTATAAACTAGTCTATAGTCTGGACTATAAACTAGTCTATAGTCTGGACTATAAACTAGTCTATAGTCTGGACTATAAACTAGTCTATAGTCTGGACTATAAACTAGTCTATAGTCTGGACTATAAACTAGTCTATAGTCTGGACTATAAATTAGTCTATAGTCTGGACTATAAACTAGTCTATAGTCTGGACTATAAATTAGTCTATAGTCTGGACTATAAACTAGTCTATAGTCTGGACTATAAATTAGTCTATAGTCTGGACTATAAACTAGTCTATAGTCTGGACTATAAACTAGTCTATAGTCTGGACTATAAACTAGTCTATAGTCTGGACTATAAACTAGTCTATAGTCTGGACTATAAACTAGTCTATAGTCTGGACTATAAACTAGTCTATAGTCTGGACTATAAACTAGTCTATAGTCTGGACTATAAACTAGTCTATAGTCTGGACTATAAACTAGTCTATAGTCTGGACTATAAACTAGTCTATAGTCTGGACTATAAACTAGTCTATAGTCTGGACTATAAACTAGTCTATAGTCTGGACTATAAACTAGTCTATAGTCTGGACTATAAACTAGTCTATAGTCTGGACTATAAACTAGTCTATAGTCTGGACTATAAACTAGTCTATAGTCTGGACTATAAACTAGTCTATAGTCTGGACTATAAACTAGTCTATAGTCTGGACTATAAACTAGTCTATAGTCTGGACTATAAACTAGTCTATAGTCTGGACTATAAACTAGTCTATAGTCTGGACTATAAACTAGTCTATAGTCTGGACTATAAACTAGTCTATAGTCTGGACTATAAACTAGTCTATAGTCTGGACTATAAACTAGTCTATAGTCTGGACTATAAACTAGTCTATAGTCTGGACTATAAACTAGTCTATAGTCTGGACTATAAACTAGTCTATAGTCTGGACTATAAACTAGTCTATAGTCTGGACTATAAACTAGTCTATAGTCTGGACTATAAACTAGTCTATAGTCTGGACTATAAACTAGTCTATAATCTGGACTATAAACTAGTCTATAGTCTGGACTATAAACTAGTCTATAATCTGGACTATAAACTAGTCTATAGTCTGGACTATAAACTAGTCTATAGTCTGGACTATAAACTAGTCTATAGTCTGGACTATAAACTAGTCTATAGTCTGGACTATAAACTAGTCTATAGTCTGGACTATAAACTAGTCTATAGTCTGGACTATAAACTAGTCTATAGTCTGGACTATAAACTAGTCTATAATCTGGACTATAAACTAGTCTATAGTCTGGACTATAAACTAGTCTATAATCTGGACTATAAACTAGTCTATAGTCTGGACTATAAACTAGTCTATAATCTGGACTATAAACTAGTCTATAGTCTGGACTATAAACTAGTCTATAGTCTGGACTATAAACTATTCTATAGTCTGGAATATAAACTAGTCTATAGTCTGGAATATAAACTAGTCTATAGTCTGGAATATAAACTAGTCTATAATCTGGACTATAAACTAGTCTATAGTCTGGATTATAAACTAGTCTATAGTCTGGATTATAAACTAGTCTATAGTCTGGCCTATAAACTAGTCTAAAGTCTGGACTATAAACTAGTCTATAGTCTGGACTATAAACTAGTCTATAGTCTGGACTATATACTAGTCTATAGTCTGGAATATAAACTAGTATATAGTCTGGACTATAAACTAGTCTATAGTCTAGACTATAAACTAGTCTATAGTCTAGACTATAAACTGGTCTATAGTCTAGACTATAAACTGGTCTATAGTCTAGACTATAAACTGGTCTATAGTCTAGACTATAAACTGGTCTATAGTCTAGACTATAAACTGGTCTATAGTCTAGACTATAAACTAGTCTATAGTCTAGACTATAAACTGGTCTATAATCTAGACTATAAACTAGTCTATAGCCTATAGTCTGGACTATAAACTAGTCTATAGTCTGGACTATAAACTAGTCTATAGTCTGGACTATAAACTAGTCTATAGTCTGGACTATAAACTAGTCTATAGTCTGGACTATAAACTAGTCTATAGTCTGGACTATAAACTAGTCTATAGTCTGGACTATAAACTAGTCTATAGTCTGGACTATAAACTAGTCTATAGTCTGGACTATAAACTAGTCTATAGTCTGGACTATAAACTAGTCTATAGTCTGGACTATAAACTAGTCTATAGTCTGGACTACAAACTAGTCTATAGTCTGGACTATAAACTAGTCTATAATCTCGACTATAAACTAGTCTATAGTCTGTACTATAAACTAGTCTATAGTCTGTACTATAAACTAGTCTATAGTCTGTACTATAAACTAGTCTATAGTCTGGACTATAAACTAGTCTATAGTCTGGACTATAAACTAGTCTATAGTCTGGACTATAAACTAGTCTATAGTCTGGACTATAAACTAGTCTATAGTCTGGACTATAAACTAGTCTATAGTCTGGACTATAAACTAGTCTATAGTCTGGACTATAAACTAGTCTATAGTCTGGACTATAAACTAGTCTCTAGTCTGGACTATAAACTAGTCTATAGTCTGGACTATAAACTAGTCTCTAGTCTGGACTATAAACTAGTCTCTAGTCTGGACTATAAACTAGTCTATAGTCTGGACTATAAACTAGTCTATAGTCGGGACTATAAACTAGTCTATAGTCTGGACTATAAACTAGTCTATAGTCGGGACTATAAACTAGTCTATAGTCTGGACTATAAACTAGTCTATAGTCTGGACTATAAACTAGTCTATAGTCTGGACTATAAACTAGTCTATAGTCTGGACTATAAACTAGTCTATAGTCTGGACTATAAACTAGTCTATAGTCTGGACTATAAACTAGTCTATAGTCTGGACTATAAACTAGTCTATAGTCTGGACTATAAACTAGTCTATAGTCTGGACTATAAACTAGTCTATAGTCTGGACTATAAACTAGTCTATAGTCTGGACTATAAACTAGTCTATAGTCTGGACTATAAACTAGTCTATAGTCTGGACTATAAACTAGTCTATAGTCTGGACTATAAACTAGTCTATAGTCTGGACTATAAACTAGTCTATAGTCTGGACTATAAACTAGTCTATAGTCTGGACTATAAACTAGTCTATAGTCTGGACTATAAACTAGTCTATAGTCTGGACTATAAACTAGTCTATAGTCTGGACTATAAACTAGTCTATAGTCTGGACTATAAACTAGTCTATAGTCTGGACTATAAACTAGTCTATAGTCTGGACTATAAACTAGTCTATAGTCTGGACTACAAACTAGTCTATAGTCTGGACTATAAACTAGTCTATAGTCTGGACTATAAACTAGTCTATAGTCTGGACTATAAACTAGTCTATAGTCTGGACTATAAACTAGTCTATAGTCTGGACTATAAACTAGTCTATAGTCTGGACTATAAACTAGTCTATAGTCTGGACTATAAACTAGTCTATAGTCTGGACTATAAACTAGTCTATAGTCTGGACTATAAACTAGTCTATAGTCTGGACTATAAACTAGTCTATAGTCTGGACTATAAACTAGTCTATAGTCTGGACTATAAACTAGTCTATAGTCTGGACTATAAACTAGTCTATAGTCTGGACTATAAACTAGTCTATAGTCTGGACTATAAACTAGTCTATAGTCTGGACTATAAACTAGTCTATAGTCTGGACTATAAACTAGTCTATAGTCTGGACTATAAACTAGTCTATAGTCTGGACTATAAACTAGTCTATAGTCTGGACTATAAACTAGTCTATAGTCTGGACTATAAACTAGTCTATAGTCTGGACTATAAACTAGTCTATAGTCTGGACTATAAACTAGTCTATAGTCTGGACTATAAACTAGTCTATAGTCTGGACTATAAACTAGTCTATAGTCTGGACTATAAACTAGTCTATAGTCTGGACTATAAACTAGTCTATAATCTGGACTATAAACTAGTCTATAGTCTGGATTATAAACTAGTCTATAATCTGGACTATAAACTAGTCTATAGTCTGGATTATAAACTAGTCTATAATCTGGACTATAAACTAGTCTATAGTCTGGACTATAAACTAGTCTATAATCTGGACTATAAACTAGTCTATAGTCTGGACTATAAACTAGTCTATAATCTGGACTATAAACTAGTCTATAGTCTGGACTATAAACTAGTCTATAGTCTGGACTATAAACTAGTCTATAATCTGGACTATAAACTAGTCTATAGTCTGGACTATAAACTAGTCTATAATCTGGACTATAAACTAGTCTATAGTCTAGACTATAAACTAGTCTATAATCTGGACTATAAACTAGTCTATAGTCTGGACTATAAACTAGTCTATAATCTGGATTATAAACTAGTCTATAGTCTGGACTATAAACTAGTCTATAGTCTGGACTATAAACTAGTCTATAGTCTGGAATATAAACTAGTCTATAGTCTGGACTATAAACTAGTCTATAGTCTGGACTATAAACTAGTCTATAGTCTGGACTATAAACTAGTCTATAGTCTGGACTATAAACTAATCTATAGTCTGGACTATAAACTAGTCTATAGTCTGGACTATAAACTAATCTATAGTCTGGACTATAAACTAATCTATAGTCTGGACTATAAACTAATCTATAGTCTGGACTATAAACTAATCTATAGTCTGGACTATAAACTAATCTATAGTCTGGACTATAAACTAGTCTATAGTCTGGACTTTAAACTAGTCTATAGTCTGGACTATAAACTATAGTCTATAGTCTGGACTATAAACTATAGTCTATAGTCTGGACTATAAACTATAGTCTATAGTCTGGACTATAAACTATAGTCTATAGTCTGGACTATAAACTATAGTCTATAGTCTGGACTATAAACTATAGTCTATAGTCTGGACTATAAACTATAGTCTATAGTCTGGACTATAAACTATAGTCTATAGTCTGGACTATAAACTATAGTCTATAGTCTGGACTATAAACTTTAGTCTATAGTCTGGACTATAAACTATAGTCTATAGTCTGGACTATAAACTATAGTCTATAGTCTGGACTATAAACTATAGTCTATAGTCTGGACTATAAACTATAGTCTATAGTCTGGACTATAAACTATAGTCTATAGTCTGGACTATAAACTATAGTCTATAGTCTGGACTATAAACTATAGTCTATAGTCTGGACTATAAACTATAGTCTATAGTCTGGACTATAAACTATAGTCTATAGTCTGGACTATAAACTATAGTCTATAGTCTGGACTATAAACTATAGTCTATAGTCTGGACTATAAACTATAGTCTATAGTCTGGACTATAAACTATAGTCTATAGTCTGGACTATAAACTATAGTCTATAGTCTGGACTATAAACTATAGTCTATAGTCTGGACTATAAACTATAGTCTATAGTCTGGACTATAAACTATAGTCTATAGTCTGGACTATAAACTATAGTCTATAGTCTGGACTATAAACTATAGTCTATAGTCTGGACTATAAACTATAGTCTATAGTCTGGACTATAAACTAGTCTATAGTCTGGACTATAAACTAGTCTATAGTCTGGACTATAAACTAGTCTATAGTCTATAGTCTGGACTACAAACTAGTCTATAGTCTGGACTATAAACTAGTCTATAATCTCGACTATAAACTAGTCTATAGTCTGTACTATAAACTAGTCTATAGTCTGTACTATAAACTAGTCTATAGTCTGGACTATAAACTAGTCTATAGTCTGGACTATAAACTAGTCTATAATCTGGGCTATAAACTAGTCTATAATCTGGGTTATAAACTAGTCTATAGTCTGGACTACAAACTAGTCTATAATCTGGACTATAAACTAGTCTATAGTCTGGACTATAAACTAGTCTATAATCTGGACTATAAACTAGTCTATAGTCTGGACTATAAACTAGTCTATAATCTGGACTATAAACTAGTCTATAGTCTGGACTATAAACTAGTCTATAATCTGGACTATAAACTAGTCTATAATCTGGACTATAAACTAGTCTATAGTCTGGAATATAAACTAGTCTATTATCTGCACTATAAACTAGTCTATAGTCTGGACTATAAACTAGTCTATAATCTCGATTATAAACTAGTCTATAGTCTGGACTATAAACTAGTCTATAGTCTGGACTATAAACTAGTCTATAGTCTGGACTATAAACTAGTCTATAGTCTGGACTATAAACTAGTCTATAGACTGTACCATAAACTAGTCTATAGACTGTACTATAAACTAGTCTATAGTCTGGACTATAAACTAGTCTATAGTCTGGACTATAAACTAGTCTATAGTCTGGACTATAAACTAGTCTATAGACTGTACTATAAACTAGTCTATAGTCTGGACTATAAACTAGTCTATAGTCTGGACTATAAACTAGTCTATAGTCTGGACTATAAACTAGTCTATAGTCTGGGCTATAAACTAGTCTATAGTCTGGACTATAAACTAGTCTATAGTCTGGACTATAAACTAGTCTATAGTCTGGGCTATAAACTAGTCTATAGTCTGGACTATAAACTAGTCTATAGTCTGGACTATAAACTAGTCTATAGTCTGGACTATAAACTAGTCTATAGTCTGGACTATAAACTAGTCTATAGTCTGGACTATAAACTAGTCTATAGTCTGGACTATAAACTAGTCTATAGTCTGGACTATAAACTAGTCTATAGTCTGGACTATAAACTAGTCTATAGTCTGGACTATAAACTAGTCTATAGTCTGGACTATAAACTAGTCTATAGTCTGGACTATAAACTAGTCTATAGTCTGGACTATAAACTAGTCTATAGTCTGGACTATAAACTAGTCTATAGTCTGGACTATAAACTAGTCTATAGTCTGGACTATAAACTAGTCTATAGTCTGGACTATAAACTAGTCTATAGTCTGGACTATAAACTAGTCTATAGTCTGGACTATAAACTAGTCTATAGTCTGGACTATAAACTAGTCTATAGTCTGGACTATAAACTAGTCTATAGTCTGGACTATAAACTAGTCTATAGTCTGGACTATAAACTAGTCTATAGTCTGGACTATAAACTAGTCTATAGTCTGGACTATAAACTAGTCTATAGTCTGGACTATAAACTAGTCTATAATCTGGACTATAAACTAGTCTATAGTCTGGACTATAAACTAGTCTATAATCTGGACTATAAACTAGTCTATAGTCTGGACTATAAACTAGTCTATAATCTGGACTATAAACTAGTCTATAGTCTGGACTATAAACTAGTCTATAGTCTGGACTATAAACTAGTCTATAGTCTGGACTATAAACTAGTCTATAGTCTGGACTATAAACTAGTCTATAATCTGGACTATAAACTAGTCTATAGTCTGGACTATAAACTAGTCTATAGTCTGGATTATAAACTAGTCTATAGTCTGGACTATAAACTAGTCTATAGTCTGGACTATAAACTAGTCTATAGTCTGGACTATAAACTAGTCTATAGTCTGGACTATAAACTAGTCTATAGTCTGGACTATAAACTAGTCTATAGTCTGGACTATAAACTAGTCTATAGTCTGGACTATAAACTAGTCTATAGTCTGGACTATAAACTAGTCTATAGTCTGGACTATAAACTAGTCTATAGTCTGGACTATAAACTAATCTATAGTCTGGACTATAAACTAATCTATAGTCTGGACTATAAACTAATCTATAGTCTGGACTATAAACTAATCTATAGTCTGGACTATAAACTAGTCTATAGTCTGGACTATAAACTAGTCTATAGTCTGGACTTTAAACTAGTCTATAGTCTGGACTATAAACTATAGTCTATAGTCTGGACTATAAACTAGTCTATAGTCTGGACTTTAAACTAGTCTATAGTCTGGACTATAAACTATAGTCTATAGTCTGGACTATAAGCTATAGTCTATAGTCTGGACTATAAACTATAGTCTATAGTCTGGACTATATACTATAGTCTATAGTCTGGACTATAAACTATAGTCTATAGTCTGGACTATAAACTATAGTCTATAGTCTGGACTATAAACTATAGTCTATAGTCTGGACTATAAACTATAGTCTATAGTCTGGACTATAAACTATAGTCTATAGTCTGGACTATAAACTATAGTCTATAGTCTGGACTATAAACTATAGTCTGGACTATAAACTATAGTCTATAGTCTGGACTATAAACTATAGTCTATAGTCTGGACTATAAACTATAGTCTATAGTCTGGACTATAAACTATAGTCTATAGTCTGGACTATAAACTATAGTCTATAGTCTGGACTATAAACTATAGTCTATAGTCTGGACTATAAACTATAGTCTATAGTCTGGACTATAAACTATAGTCGATAGTCTGGACTATAAACTATAGTCTATAGTCTGGACTATAAACTATAGTCTATAGTCTGGACTATAAACTAGTCTATAGTCTGGACTATAAACTAGTCTATAGTCTGGACTATAAACTATAGTCTATAGTCTGGACTATAAACTATAGTCTGGACTATAAACTATAGTCTATAGTCTGGACTATAAACTATAGTCTATAGTCTGGACTATAAACTATAGCCTATAGTCTGGACTATAAACTAGTCTATAGTCTAGACTATAAACTAGTCTATAGTCTAGACTATAAACTAGTCTATAGTCTAGACTATAAACTAGTCTATAGTCTATAGTCTGGACTATAAACTAGTCTATAGCCTGGACTATAAACTAGTCTATAGTCTGGACTATAAACAAGTCTATAGTCTGGACTATAAACTAGTCTATAGTCTGGACTATAAACAAGTCTATAGTCTGGACTATAAACAAGTCTATAGTCTGGACTATAAACAAGTCTATAGTCTGGACTATAAACTAGTCTATAGTCTGGATTATAAACTAGTCTATAGTCTGGACTATAAACTAGTCTATAGTCTGGACTATAAACTAGTCTATAATCTGGACTATAAACTAGTCTATAGTCTGGACTATAAACTAGTCTATAATCTGGACTATAAACTAGTCTATAGTCTGGACTATAAACTAGTCTATAATCTGGACTATAAACTAGTCTATAGTCTGGACTATAAACTAGTCTATAGTCTGGATTATAAACTAGTCTATAGTCTGGACTATAAACTAGTCTATAGTCTGGATTATAAACTAGTCTATAGTCTGGACTATAAACTAGTCTATAGTCTGGACTATAAACTAGTCTATAGTCTGGACTATAAACTAGTCTATAGTCTGGACTATAAACTAGTCTATAGTCTGGACTATAAACTAGTCTATAGTCTGGACTATAAACTAGTCTATAGTCTGGACTATAAACTAGTCTATAGTCTGGACTATAAACTAGTCTATAGTCTGGACTATAAACTAGTCTATAGTCTGGATTATAAACTAGTCTATAGTCTGGACTATAAACTAGTCTATAGTCTGGACTATAAACTAATCTATAGTCTGGACTATAAACTAATCTATAGTCTGGACTATAAACTAATCTATAGTCTGGACTATAAACTAGTCTATAGTCTGGACTATAAACTAGTCTATTATCTGGACCACAAACTAGTCTATAGTCTGGACTATAAACTAGTCTATAATCTCGACTATAAACTAGTCTATAGTCTGGACTATAAACTATTCTATAGTCTGGAATATAAACTAGTCTATAGTCTGGAATATAAACTAGTCTATAGTCTGGAATATAAACTAGTCTATAGTCTGGACTATAAACTAGTCTATAGTCTGGATTATAAACTAGTCTATAGTCTGGATTATAAACTAGTCTATAGTCTGGCCTATAAACTAGTCTAAAGTCTGGACTATAAACTAGTCTATAGTCTGGACTATAAACTAGTCTATAGTCTGGACTATATACTAGTCTATAGTCTGGAATATAAACTAGTATATAGTCTGGACTATAAACTAGTCTATAGTCTAGACTATAAACTAGTCTATAGTCTAGATTATAAACTGGTCTATAGTCTAGACTATAAACTGGTCTATAGTCTAGACTATAAACTGGTCTATAGTCTAGACTATAAACTGGTCTATAGTCTAGACTATAAACTAGTCTATAGTCTAGACTATAAACTGGTCTATAGTCTAGACTATAAACTGGTCTATAGTCTAGACTATAAACTGGTCTATAGTCTAGACTATAAACTGGTCTATAGTCTAGACTATAAACTAGTCTATAGTCTGGACTATAAACTAGTCTATAGTCTGGACTATAAACTAGTCTATAGTCTGGACTATAAACTAGTCTATAGTCTGGACTATAAACTAGTCTATAGTCTGGACTATAAACTAGTCTATAGTCTGGACTATAAACTAGTCTATAGTCTGGACTATAAACTAGTCTATAGTCTGGACTATAAACTAGTCTATAGTCTGGACTATAAACTAGTCTATAGTCTGGACTATAAACTAGTCTATAGTCTGGACTATAAACTAGTCTATAGTCTGGACTATAAACTAGTCTATAGTCTGGACTATAAACTAGTCTATAGTCTATAGTCTGGACTACAAACTAGTCTATAGTCTGGACTATAAACTAGTCTATAATCTCGACTATAAACTAGTCTATAGTCTGTACTATAAACTAGTCTATAGTCTGTACTATAAACTAGTCTATAGTCTGTACTATAAACTAGTCTATAGTCTGGACTATAAACTAGTCTATAGTCTGGACTATAAACTAGTCTATAATCTGGGCTATAAACTAGTCTATAATCTGGGTTATAAACTAGTCTATAGTCTGGACTACAAACTAGTCTATAATCTGGACTATAAACTAGTCTATAGTCTGGACTATAAACTAGTCTATAGTCTGGACTATAAACTAGTCTATAATCTGGACTATAAACTAGTCTATAGTCTGGACTATAAACTAGTCTATAATCTGGACTATAAACTAGTCTATAATCTGGACTATAAACTAGTCTATAGTCTGGAATATAAACTAGTCTATTATCTGCACTATAAACTAGTCTATAGTCTGGACTATAAACTAGTCTATAATCTCGATTATAAACTAGTCTATAGTCTGGACTATAAACTATAGTCTATAGTCTGGACTATAAACTATAGTCTATAGTCTGGACTATAAACTATAGTCTATAGTCTGGACTATAAACTATAGTCTATAGTCTGGACTATAAACTATAGTCTATAGTCTGGACTATAAACTAGTCTATAGACTGTACCATAAACTAGTCTATAGTCTGGACTATAAACTAGTCTATAGTCTGGACTATAAACTAATCTATAGTCTGGACTATAAACTAATCTATAGTCTGGACTATAAACTAGTCTATAGTCTGGACTTTAAACTAGTCTATAGTCTGGACTATAAACTATAGTCTATAGTCTGGACTATAAACTATAGTCTATAGTCTGGACTATAAACTATAGTCTATAGTCTGGACTATAAACTATAGTCTATAGTCTGGACTATAAACTATAGTCTATAGTCTGGACTATAAACTATAGTCTATAGTCTGGACTATAAACTATAGTCTATAGTCTGGACTATAAACTATAGTCTATAGTCTGGACTATAAACTATAGTCTATAGTCTGGACTATAAACTATAGTCTATAGTCTGGACTATAAACTATAGTCTATAGTCTGGACTATAAACTATAGTCTATAGTCTGGACTATAAACTATAGTCTATAGTCTGGACTATAAACTATAGTCTATAGTCTGGACTATAAACTATAGTCTATAGTCTGGACTATAAACTATAGTCTATAGTCTGGACTATAAACTATAGTCTATAGTCTGGACTATAAACTATAGTCTATAGTCTGGACTATAAACTATAGTCTATAGTCTGGACTATAAACTATAGTCTATAGTCTGGACTATAAACTATAGTCTATAGTCTGGACTATAAACTATAGTCTATAGTCTGGACTATAAACTATAGTCTATAGTCTGGACTATAAACTATAGTCTATAGTCTGGACTATAAACTATAGTCTATAGTCTAGACTATAAACTAGTCTATAGCCTATAGTCTGGACTATAAACTAGTCTATAGTCTGGACTATAAACTAGTCTATAGTCTGGACTATAAACTAATCTATAGTCTGGACTATAAACTAGTCTATAGTCTGGACTATAAACTAGTCTATAGTCTGGACTATAAACTAGTCTATAGTCTGGACTATAAACTAGTCTATAGTCTGGACTATAAACTAGTCTATAGTCTGGACTATAAACTAGTCTATAGTCTGGACTATAAACTAGTCTATAGTCTGGACTATAAACTAGTCTATAGTCTGGACTATAAACTAGTCTATAGTCTGGACTATAAACTAGTCTATAGTCTGGACTATAAACTAGTCTATAGTCTGGACTATAAACTAGTCTATAGTCTGGACTATAAACTAGTCTATAGTCTGGACTATAAACTAGTCTATAGTCTGGACTATAAACTAGTCTATAGTCTATAGTCTGGACTACAAACTAGTCTATAGTCTGGACTATAAACTAGTCTATAATCTCGACTATAAACTAGTCTATAGTCTGTACTATAAACTAGTCTATAGTCTGTACTATAAACTAGTCTATAGTCTGGACTATAAACTAGTCTATAGTCTGGACTATAAACTAGTCTATAATCTGGGCTATAAACTAGTCTATAATCTGGGTTATAAACTAGTCTATAGTCTGGACTACAAACTAGTCTATAATCTGGACTATAAACTAGTCTATAGTCTAGACTATAAACTAGTCTATAATCTGGACTATAAACTAGTCTATAGTCTGGACTATAAACTAGTCTATAATCTGGACTATAAACTAGTCTATAATCTGGACTATAAACTAGTCTATAGTCTGGAATATAAACTAGTCTATTATCTGCACTATAAACTAGTCTGTAGTCTGGACTATAAACTAGTCTATAATCTCGATTATAAACTAGTCTATAGTCTGGACTATAAACTATAGTCTATAGTCTGGACTATAAACTATAGTCTATAGTCTGGACTATAAACTATAGTCTATAGTCTGGACTATAAACTATAGTCTATAGTCTGGACTATAAACTAGTCTATAGACTGTACCATAAACTAGTCTATAGACTGTACTATAAACTAGTCTATAGTCTGGACTATAAACTAGTCTAAAGTCTGGACTATAAACTAGTCTATAGTCTGGACTATAAACTAGTCTATAGTCTGGACTATAAACTAGTCTATAGTCTGGACTATAAACTAGTCTATAGTCTGGACTATAAACTAGTCTATAGTCTGGACTATAAACTAGTCTATAGTCTGGACTATAAACTAGTCTATAGTCTGGACTATAAACTAGTCTATAGTCTGGACTATAAACTAGTCTATAGTCTGGACTATAAACTAGTCTATAGTCTGGACTATAAACTAGTCTATAGTCTGGACTATAAACTAGTCTATAGTCTGGACTATAAACTAGTCTATAGTCTGGACTATAAACTAGTCTATAGTCTGGACTATAAACTAGTCTATAGTCTGGACTATAAACTAGTCTATAGTCTGGACTATAAACTAGTCTATAGTCTGGACTATAAACTATTCTATAGTCTGGACTATAAACTAGTCTATAGTCTGGACTATAAACTAGTCTATAGTCTGGATTATAAACTAGTCTATAGTCTGGCCTATAAACTAGTCTAAAGTCTGGACTATAAACTAGTCTATAGTCTAGACTATAAACTAGTCTATAGTCTGGACTATATACTAGTCTATAGTCTGGACTATATACTAGTCTATAGTCTGGAATATAAACTAGTATATAGTCTGGACTATAAACTAGTCTATAGTCTAGACTATAAACTAGTCTATAGTCTAGACTATAAACTAGTCTATAGTCTAGACTATAAACTAGTCTATAGTCTAGACTATTAACTGGTCTATAGTCTAGACTATAAACTGGTCTATAGTCTAGACTATAAACTAGTCTATAGTCTAGACTATAAACTGGTCTATAGTCTAGACTATAAACTAGTCTATAGCCTATAGTCTGGACTATAAACTAGTCTATAGTCTGGACTATAAACTAGTCTATAGTCTGGACTATAAACTAGTCTATAGTCTGGACTATAAACTAGTCTATAGTCTGGACTATAAACTAGTCTATAGTCTGGACTATAAACTAGTCTATAGTCTGGACTATAAACTAGTCTATAGTCTGGACTATAAACTAGTCTATAGTCTGGACTATAAACTAGTCTATAGTCTGGACTATAAACTAGTCTATAGTCTGGACTATAAACTAGTCTATAGTCTGGACTATAAACTAGTCTATAGTCTGGACTATAAACTAGTCTATAGTCTGGACTATAAACTAGTCTATAGTCTGGACTATAAACTAGTCTATAGTCTGGACTATAAACTAGTCTATAGTCTGGACTATAAACTAGTCTATAGTCTGGACTATAAACTAGTCTATAGTCTGGACTATAAACTAGTCTATAGTCTGGACTATAAACTAGTCTATAGTCTGGACTATAAACTAGTCTATAGTCTATAGTCTGGACTACAAACTGGTCTATAGTCTGGACTATAAACTAGTCTATAATCTCGACTATAACCTAGTCTATAGTCTGTACTATAAACTAGTCTATAGTCTGTACTATAAACTAGTCTATAGTCTGGACTATAAACTAGTCTATAGTCTGGACTATAAACTAGTCTATAATCTGGGCTATAAACTAGTCTATAATCTGGGTTATAAACTAGTCTATAGTCTGGACTACAAACTAGTCTATAATCTGGACTATAAACTAGTCTATAGTCTGGACTATAAACTAGTCTATAATCTGGACTATAAACTAGTCTATAGTCTGGACTATAAACTAGTCTATAATCTGGACTATAAACTAGTCTATAATCTGGACTATAAACTAGTCTATAGTCTGGAATATAAACTAGTCAATTATCTGCACTATAAACTAGTCTATAGTCTGGACTATAAACTAGTCTATAATCTCGATTATAAACTAGTCTATAGTCTGGACTATAAACTAGTCTATAGTCTGGACTATAAACTAGTCTATAGTCTGGACTATAAACTAGTCTATAGACTGTACCATAAACTAGTCTATAGACTGTACTATAAACTAGTCTATAGTCTGGACTATAAACTAGTCTATAGTCTGGACTATAAACTAGTCTATAGGCTGGACTATAAACTAGTCTATAGTCTGGACTATAAACTAGTCTATAGTCTGGACTATAAACTAGTCTATAGGCTGGACTATAAACTAGTCTATAGTCTGGACTATAAACTAGTCTATAGGCTGGACTATAAACTAGTCTATAGTCTGGACTATAAACTAGTCTATAGTCTGGACTATAAACTAGTCTATAGTCTGGACTATAAACTAGTCTATAGTCTGGACTATAAACTAGTCTATAGTCTGGACTATAAACTAGTCTATAGTCTGGACTATAAACTAGTCTATAGTCTGGACTATAAACTAGTCTATAGTCTGGACTATAAACTAGTCTATAGTCTGGTCTATAAACTAGTCTATAGTCTGGACTATAAACTAGTCTATAGTCTGGACTATAAACTAGTCTATAGTCTGGACTATAAACTAGTCTATAGTCTGGACTATAAACTAGTCTATAGTCTGGACTATAAACTAGTCTATAGTCTGGACTATAAACTAGTCTATAGTCTGGACTATAAACTAGTCTATAGTCTGGACTATAAACTAGTCTATAGTCTGGACTATAAACTAGTCTATAGTCTGGACTATAAACTAGTCTATAGTCTGGACTATAAACTAGTCTATAGTCTGGACTATAAACTAGTCTATAGTCTGGACTATAAACTAGTCTATAGTCTGGACTATAAACTAGTCTATAGTCTGGACTATAAACTAGTCTATAGTCTGGACTATAAACTAGTCTATAGTCTGGACTATAAACTAGTCTATAATCTGGACTATAAACTAGTCTATAGTCTGGACTATAAACTAGTCTATAATCTGGACTATAAACTAGTCTATAGTCTGGACTATAAACTAGTCTATAATCTGGACTATAAACTAGTCTATTGTCTGGACTATAAACTAGTCTATAATCTGGACTATAAACTAGTCTATAGTCTGGACTATAAACTAGTCTATAGTCTGGATTATAAACTAGTCTATAGTCTGGACTATAAACTAGTCTATAGTCTGGACTATAAACTAGTCTATAGTCTGGACTATAAATTAGTCTATAGTCTGGACTATAAACTAGTCTATAGTCTGGACTATAAACTAGTCTATAGTCTGGACTATAAACTAGTCTATAGTCTGGACTATAAATTAGTCTATAGTCTGGACTATAAACTAGTCTATAGTCTGGACTATAAACTAGTCTATAGTCTGGACTATAAACTAATCTATAGTCTGGACTATAAACTAATCTATAGTCTGGACTATAAACTAATCTATAGTCTGGACTATAAACTAGTCTATAGTCTGGACTTTAAACTAGTCTATAGTCTGGACTATAAACTATAGTCTATAGTCTGGACTATAAACTATAGTCTATAGTCTGGACTATAAACTATAGTCTATAGTCTGGACTATAAACTATAGTCTATAGTCTGGACTATAAACTATAGTCTATAGTCTGGACTATAAACTATAGTCTATAGTCTGGACTATAAACTATAGTCTATAGTCTGGACTATAAACTATAGTCTATAGTCTGGACTATAAACTATAGTCTATAGTCTGGACTATAAACTATAGTCTATAGTCTGGACTATAAACTATAGTCTATAGTCTGGACTATAAACTATAGTCTATAGTCTGGACTATAAACTATAGTCTATAGTCTGGACTATAAACTATAGTCTATAGTCTGGACTATAAACTATAGTCTATAGTCTGGACTATAAACTATAGTCTATAGTCTGGACTATAAACTATAGTCTATAGTCTGGACTATAAACTATAGTCTATAGTCTGGACTATAAACTAGTCTATAGTCTGGACTATAAATTATAGTCTATAGTCTGGACTATAAACTATAGTCTACAGTCTGGACTATAAACTATAGTCTATAGTCTGGACTATAAACTATAGTCTATAGTCTGGACTATAAACTATAGTCTATAGTCTGGACTATAAACTATAGTCTATAGTCTGGACTATAAACTATAGTCTATAGTCTGGACTATAAACTATAGTCTATAGTCTGGACCATAAACTATAGTCTATAGTCTGGACTATAAACTAGTCTATAGTCTAGACTATAAACTAGTCTATAGCCTGGACTATAAACTAGTCTATAGTCTGGACTATAAACTAGTCTATAGTCTGGACTATAAACAAGTCTATAGTCTGGACTATAAACAAGTCTATAGTCTGGACTATAAACTAGTCTATAGTCTGGACTATAAACAAGTCTATAGTCTGGACTATAAACAAGTCTATAGTCTGGACTATAAACAAGTCTATAGTCTGGACTATAAACAAGTCTATAGTCTGGACTATAAACAAGTCTATAGTCTGGACTATTAACTAGTCTATAGTCTGGATTATAAACTAGTCTATAGTCTGGACTATAAACTAGTCTATAGTCTGGACTATAAACTAGTCTATAATCTGGACTATAAACTAGTCTATAATCTGGACTATAAACTAGTCTATAGTCTGGACTATAAACTAGTCTATAATCTGGACTATAAACTAGTCTATAGTCTGGACTATAAACTAGTCTATAATCTGGACTATAAACTAGTCTATAGTCTGGACTATAAACTAGTCTATAATCTGGACTATAAACTAGTCTATAGTCTGGACTATAAACTAGTCTATAGTCTGGATTATAAACTAGTCTATAGTCTGGACTATAAACTAGTCTATAGTCTGGATTATAAACTAGTCTATAGTCTGGATTATAAACTAGTCTATAGTCTGGACTATAAACTAGTCTATAGTCTGGACTATAAACTAGTCTATAGTCTGGACTATAAACTAGTCTATAGTCTGGACTATAAACTAGTCTATAGTCTGGACTATAAACTAGTCTATAGTCTGGACTATAAACTAGTCTATAGTCTGGACTATAAACTAGTCTATAGTCTGGACTATAAACTAGTCTATAGTCTGGACTATAAACTAGTCTATAGTCTGGACTATAAACTAGTCTATAGTCTGGACTATAAACTAGTCTATAGTCTGGACTATAAACTAATCTATAGTCTGGACTATAAACTAGTCTATAGTCTGGACTATAAACTAATCTATAGTCTGGACTATAAACTAGTCTATAGTCTGGACTATAAACTAATCTATAGTCTGGACTATAAACTAATCTATAGTCTGGACTATAAACTAAACTATAGTCTGGACTATAAACTAAACTATAGTCTGGACTATAAACTAATCTATAGTCTGGACTATAAACTAATCTATAGTCTGGACTATAAACTAATCTATAGTCTGGACTATAAACTAATCTATAGTCTGGACTATAAACTAATCTATAGTCTGGACTATAAACTAATCTATAGTCTGGACTATAAACTAGTCTATAGTCTGGACCACAAACTAGTCTATAGTCTGGACTATAAACTAGTCTATAATCTCGACTATAAACTAGTCTATAGTCTGGACTATAAACTATTCTATAGTCTGGAATATAAACTAGTCTATAGTCTGGAATATAAACTAGTCTATAGTCTGGAATATAAACTAGTCTATAGTCTGGAATATAAACTAGTCTATAGTCTGGAATATAAACTAGTCTATAGTCTGGATTATAAACTAGTCTATAGTCTGGATTATAAACTAGTCTATAGTCTGGCCTATAAACTAGTCTATAGTCTGGACTATAAACTAGTCTATAGTCTGGACTATAAACTAGTCTATAGTCTGGACTATAAACTAGTCTATAGTCTGGACTATAAACTAGTATATAGTCTGGACTATAAACTAGTCTATAGTCTAGACTATAAACTAGTCTATAGTCTATAGTCTGGACTATAAACTAGTCTATAGCCTGGACTATAAACTAGTCTATAGTCTGGACTATAAACTAGTCTATAGTCTGGACTATAAACTAGTCTATAGTCTGGACTATAAACTAGTCTATAGTCTGGACTATAAACTAGTCTATAGTCTGGACTATAAACTAGTCTATAGTCTGGACTATAAACTAGTCTATAGTCTGGACTATAAACTAGTCTATAGTCTGGACTATAAACTAGTCTATAGTCTGGACTATAAACTAGTCTATAGTCTGGACTATAAACTAGTCTATAGTCTGGACTATAAACTAGTCTATAGTCTGGACTATAAACTAGTCTATAGTCTGGACTATAAACTAGTCTATAGTCTGGACTATAAACTAGTCTATAGTCTGGACTATAAACTAGTCTATAGTCTGGACTATAAACTAGTCTATAGTCTGGACTATAAACTAGTCTATAGTCTGGACTATAAACTAGTCTATAGTCTGGACTATAAACTAGTCTATAGTCTGGACTATAAACTAGTCTATAGTCTGGACTATAAACTAGTCTATAGTCTGGACTATAAACTAGTCTATAGTCTGGACTATAAACTAGTCTATAGTCTGGACTATAAACTAGTCTATAGTCTGGACTATAAACTAGTCTATAGTCTGGACTATAAACTAGTCTATAGTCTGGACTATAAACTAGTCTATAGTCTGGACTATAAACTAGTCTATAGTCTGGACTATAAACTAGTCTATAGTCTGGACTATAAACTAGTCTATAGTCTGGACTATAAACTAGTCTATAGTCTATAGTCTGGACTATAAACTAGTCTATAGTCTGGACTACAAACTAGTCTATAGTCTGGACTATAAACTAGTCTATAGTCTGGACTATAAACTAGTCTATAATCTCGACTATAAACTAGTCTATAGTCTGTACTATAAACTAGTCTATAGTCTGTACTATAAACTAGTCTATAGTCTGGACTATAAACTAGTCTATAGTCTGGACTATAAACTAGTCTATAGTCTGGACTATAAACTAGTCTATAGTCTGGACTATAAACTAGTCTATAGTCTGGACTATAAACTAGTCTATAGTCTGGACTATAAACTAGTCTATAGTCTGGACTATAAACTAGTCTATAGTCTGGACTATAAACTAGTCTATAGTCTGGACTATAAACTAGTCTATAGTCTGGACTATATACTAGTCTGTAGTCTGGACTATAAACTAGTCTATAGTCTGGACTATAAACTAGTCTATAATCTGGACTATAAACTAGTCTATAGTCTGGACTATAAACTAGTCAATAATCTGGACTATAAACTAGTCTATAGTCTGGACTATAAACTAGTCTATAGTCTGGACTATAAACTAGTCTATAGTCTGGACTACAAACTAGTCTATAGTCTGGACTACAAACTATAGTCTATAGTCTGGACTACAAACTATAGTCTATAGTCTGGACTACAAACTATAGTCTATAGTCTGGACTATAAACTAGTCTATAGTCTGGACTATAAACTAGTCTATAGTCTGGACTACAAACTATAGTCTATAGTCTGGACTATAAACTAGTCTATAGTCTGGACTATAAACTAGTCTATAGTCTGGACTACAAACTATAGTCTATAGTCTGGACTATAAACTAGTCTATAGTCTGGACTATAAACTAGTCTATAGTCTGGACTATAAACTAGTCTATAGTCTGGACTATAAACTAGTCTATAGTCTGGACTATAAACTAGTCTATAGTCTGGACTATAAACTAGTCTATAGTCTGGACTATAAACTAGTCTATAGTCTGGACTATAAACTAGTCTATAGTCTGGACTATAAACTAGTCTATAGTCTGGACTATAAACTAGTCTATAGTCTGGACTATAAACTAGTCTATAGTCTGGACTATAAACTAGTCTATAGTCTGGACTATAAACTAGTCTATAGTCTGGACTATAAACTAGTCTATAGTCTGGACTATAAACTAGTCTATAGTCTGGACTATAAACTAGTCTATAGTCTGGACTATAAACTAGTCTATAGTCTGGACTATAAACTAGTCTATAGTCTGGACTATAAACTAGTCTATAGTCTGGACTATAAACTAGTCTATAGTCTGGACTATAAACTAGTCTATAGTCTGGACTATAAACTAGTCTATAGTCTGGACTATAAACTAGTCTATAGTCTGGACTATAAACTAGTCTATAGTCTGGACTATAAACTAGTCTATAGTCTGGACTATAAACTAGTCTATAGTCTGGACTATAAACTAGTCTATAGTCTGGACTATAAACTAGTCTATAGTCTGGACTATAAACTTGTCTATAGTCTGGACTATAAACTAGTCTATAGTATGGACTATAAACTAGTCTATAGTCTGGACTATAAACTAGTCTATAGTCTGGACTATAAACTAGTCTATAGTCTGGACTATAAACTAGTCTATAGTCTGGACTATAAACTATAGTCTATAGTCTGGACTATAAACTATAGTCTATAGTCTGGACTATAAACTATAGTCTATAGTCTGGACTATAAACTATAGTCTATAGTCTGGACTATAAACTATAGTCTATAGTCTGGACTATAAACAAGTCTATAGTCTGGACTATAAACTATAGTCTATAGTCTGGACTATAAACAAGTCTATAGTCTGGACTATAAACAAGTCTATAGTCTGGACTATAAACTAGTCTATAGTCTGGACTATAAACAAGTCTATAGTCTGGACTATAAACAAGTCTATAGTCTGGACTATAAACAATTCTATAGTCTGGACTATAAACTAGTCTATAGTCTGGACTATAAACTAGTCTATAATCTGGGCTATAAACTAGTCTATAGTCTGGACTATAAACTAGTCTATAATCTGGACTATAAACTAGTCTATAATCTGGACTATAAACTAGTCTATAATCTGGACTATAAACTAGTCTATAGTCTGGAATATAAACTAGTCTATAATCTGGACTATAAACTAGTCTATAGTCTGGACTATAAACTAGTCTATAATCTGGACTATAAACTAGTCTATAGTCTGGAATATAAACTAGTCTATTATCTGCACTATAAATTAGTCTATAGTCTGGACTATAAACTAGTCTATAGTCTGGACTATAAACTAGTCTATAGTCTGTACTATAAACTAGTCTATAGTCTGTACTATAAACTAGTCTATAGTCTGGACTATAAACTAGTCTATAGTCTGGACTATAAACTAGTCTATAGTCTGGACTATAAACTAGTCTATAGTCTGGACTATAAACTAGTCTATAGTCTGGACTATAAACTAGTCTATAGTCTGGACTATAAACTAGTCTATAGTCTGGACTATATACTAGTCTGTAGTCTGGACTATAAACTAGTCTATAGTCTGGACTATAAACTAGTCTATAATCTGGACTATAAACTAGTCTATAGTCTGGACTATAAACTAGTCAATAATCTGGACTATAAACTAGTCTATAGTCTGGACTATAAACTAGTCTATAGTCTGGACTATAAACTAGTCTATAGTCTGGACTACAAACTATAGTCTATAGTCTGGACTATAAACTAGTCTATAGTCTGGACTATAAACTAGTCTATAGTCTGGACTACAAACTATAGTCTATAGTCTGGACTATAAACTAGTCTATAGTCTGGACTATAAACTAGTCTATAGTCTGGACTATAAACTAGTCTATAGTCTGGACTATAAACTAGTCTATAGTCTGGACTATAAACTAGTCTATAGTCTGGACTATAAACTAGTCTATAGTCTGGACTATAAACTAGTCTATAGTCTGGACTATAAACTAGTCTATAGTCTGGACTATAAACTAGTCTATAGTCTGGACTATAAACTAGTCTATAGTCTGGACTATAAACTAGTCTATAGTCTGGACTATAAACTAGTCTATAGTCTGGACTACAAACTAGTCTATAGTCTCGACTATAAACTAGTCTATAGTCTGGACTATAAACTAGTCTATAGTCTGGACTATAAACTAGTCTATAGTCTGGACTATAAACTAGTCTATAGTCTGGACTATAAACTAGTCTATAGTCTGGACTATAAACTAGTCTATAGTCTGGACTATAAACTAGTCTATAGTATGGACTATAAACTAGTCTATAGTATGGACTATAAACTAGTCTATAGTCTGGACTATAAACTATAGTCTATAGTCTGGACTATAAACTATAGTCTATAGTCTGGACTATAAACTATAGTCTATAGTCTGGACTATAAACTATAGTCTATAGTCTGGACTATAAACTATAGTCTATAGTCTGGACTATAAACTATAGTCTATAATCTGGACTATAAACTATAGTCTATAGTCTGGACTATAAACTATAGTCTATAATCTGGACTATAAACTATAGTCTATAGTCTGGACTATAAACTATAGTCTATAGTCTGGACTATAAACTATAGTCTATAGTCTGGACTATAAACTATAGTCTATAGTCTGGACTATAAACTATAGTCTATAGTCTGGACTATAAACTATAGTCTATAGTCTGGACTATAAACTATAGTCTATAGTCTGGACTATAAACTATAGTCTATAGTCTGGACTATAAACTATAGTCTATAGTCTGGACTATAAACTATAGTCTATAGTCTGGACTATAAACTATAGTCTATAGTCTGGACTATAAACTATAGTCTATAGTCTGGACTATAAACTATAGTCTATAGTCTGGACTATAAACTATAGTCTATAGTCTGGACTATAAACTATAGTCTATAGTCTGGACTATAAACTATAGTCTATAGTCTGGACTATAAACTATAGTCTATAGTCTGGACTATAAACTATAGTCTATAGTCTGGACTATAAACTATAGTCTATAGTCTGGACTATAAACTATAGTCTATAGTCTGGACTATAAACTATAGTCTATAGTCTGGACTATAAACTATAGTCTATAGTCTGGACTATAAACTATAGTCTATAGTCTGGACTATAAACTATAGTCTATAGTCTGGACTATAAACTATAGTCTATAGTCTGGACTATAAACTATAGTCTATAGTCTGGACTATAAACTATAGTCTATAGTCTGGACTATAAACTATAGTCTATAGTCTGGACTATAAACTATAGTCTATAGTCTGGACTATAAACTATAGTCTATAGTCTGGACTATAAACTATAGTCTATAGTCTGGACTATAAACTATAGTCTATAGTCTGGACTATAAACTATAGTCTATAGTCTGGACTATAAACTATAGTCTATAGTCTGGACTATAAACTATAGTCTATAGTCTGGACTATAAACTATAGTCTATAGTCTGGACTATAAACTAGTCTATAGCCTGGACTATAAACTAGTCTATAGTCTGGACTATAAACAAGTCTATAGTCTGGACTATAAACAAGTCTATAGTCTGGACTATAAACTAGTCTATAGTCTGGACTATAAACAAGTCTATAGTCTGGACTATAAACAAGTCTATAGTCTGGACTATAAACAATTCTATAGTCTGGACTATAAACTAGTCTATAGTCTGGACTATAAACTAGTCTATAATCTGGGCTATAAACTAGTCTATAGTCTGGACTATAAACTAGTCTATAATCTGGACTATAAACTAGTCTATAATCTGGACTATAAACTAGTCTATAATCTGGACTATAAACTAGTCTATAGTCTGGAATATAAACTAGTCTATAATCTGGACTATAAACTAGTCTATAGTCTGGACTATAAACTAGTCTATAATCTGGACTATAAACTAGTCTATAGTCTGGAATATAAACTAGTCTATTATCTGCACTATAAATTAGTCTATAGTCTGGACTATAAACTAGTCTATAGTCTGGACTATAAACTAGTCTATAGACTGTACTATAAACTAGTCTATAGTCTGGACTATAAACTAGTCTATAGTCTGGACTATAAACTAGTCTATAGTCTGGACTATAAACTAGTCTATAGTCTGGACTATAAACTAGTCTATAGTCTGGACTATAAACTAGTCTATAGTCTGGACTATAAACTAGTCTATAGTCTGGACTATAAACTAGTCTATAGTCTGGACTATAAACTAGTCTATAGTCTGGACTATAAACTATAGTCTATAGTCTGGACTATAAACTATAGTCTATAGTCTGGACTATAAACTATAGTCTATAGTCTGGACTATAAACTAGTCTATAGTCTGGACTATAAACTATAGTCTATAGTCTGGACTATAAACTATAGTCTATAGTCTGGACTATAAACTATAGTCTATAGTCTGGACTATAAACTATAGTCTATAGTCTGGACTATAAACTATAGTCTATAGTCTGGACTATAAACTATAGTCTATAGTCTGGACTATAAACTATAGTCTATAGTCTGGACTATAAACTATAGTCTATAGTCTGGACTATAAACTATAGTCTATAGTCTGGACTATAAACTATAGTCTATAGTCTGGACTATAAACTATAGTCTATAGTCTGGACTATAAACTATAGTCTATAGTCTGGACTATAAACTATAGTCTATAGTCTGGACTATAAACTATAGTCTATAGTCTGGACTATAAACTATAGTCTATAGTCTGGACTATAAACTATAGTCTATAGTCTGGACTATAAACTATAGTCTATAGTCTGGACTATAAACTATAGTCTATAGTCTGGACTATAAACTATAGTCTAGACTATAAACTAGTCTATAGTCTAGACTATAAACTAGTCTATAGTCTAGACTATAAACTAGTCTATAGTCTAGACTATAAACTAGTCTATAGTCTAGACTATAAACTAATCTATAGTCTAGACTATAAACTAGTCTATAGTCTAGACTATAAACTAGTCTATAGTCTAGACTATAAACTAGTCTATAGTCTAGACTATAAACTAGTCTATAGTCTAGACTATAAACTAGTCTATAGCCTGGACTATAAACTAGTCTATAGTCTGGAATATAAACTAGTCTATAGTCTGGACTATAAACTAGTCTATAATCTGGGCTATAAACTAGTCTATAGTCTGGACTATAAACTAGTCTATAATCTGGACTATAAACTAGTCTATAGTCTGGACTATAAACTAGTCTATAATCTGGACTATAAACTAGTCTATAGTCTGGACTATAAACTAGTCTATAATCTGGACTATAAACTAGTCTATAATCTGGACTATAAACTAGTCTATAGTCTGGAATATAAACTAGTCTATTATCTGCACTATAAACTAGTCTATAGTCTGGACTATAAACTGGTCTATAGTCTGGACTATAGTCTGGACTATAAACTATAGTCTATAGTCTGGACTATAAACTAGTCTATAGTCCGGACTATAAACTAGTCTATAGTCTGGACTATAAACTAGTCTATAGTCTGGACTATAAACTAGTTTATAGTCTGAACTATAAACTAGTCTATAGTCTGTACTATAAACTATAGTCTATAGTCTGGACTATAAACTAGTCTATAGTCTGGGCTATAAACTATTCTATAGTCTGGACTATAAACTAGTCTATAGTCTGGACTATAAACTATTCTATAGTCTGGACTATAAACTAGTCTATAGTCTGGGCTATAAACTATTCTATAGTCTGGACTATAAACTATTCTATAGTCTGGACTATAAACTAGTCTATAGTCTGGACTATAAACTAGTCTATAGTCTGGACTATAAACTAGTCTATAGTCTGGACTATAAACTATAGTCTATAGTCTGGACTATAAACTATAGTCTATAGTCTGGACTATAAACTATAGTCTATAGTCTGGACTATAAACTAGTCTATAGTCTGGACTATAAACTATAGTCTATAGTCTGGACTATAAACTATAGTCTATAGTCTGGACTATAAACTATAGTCTATAGTCTGGACTATAAACTATAGTCTATAGTCTGGACTATAAACTATAGTCTATAGTCTGGACTATAAACTATAGTCTATAGTCTGGACTATAAACTATAGTCTATAGTCTGGACTATAAACTATAGTCTATAGTCTGGACTATAAACTATAGTCTATAGTCTGGACTATAAACTATAGTCTATAGTCTGGACTATAAACTATAGTCTATAGTCTGGACTATAAACTATAGTCTATAGTCTGGACTATAAACTATAGTCTATAGTCTGGACTATAAACTATAGTCTATAGTCTGGACTATAAACTATAGTCTATAGTCTGGACTATAAACTATAGTCTATAGTCTGGACTATAAACTATAGTCTATAGTCTGGACTATAAACTATAGTCTATAGTCTGGACTATAAACTATAGTCTATAGTCTGGACTATAAACTAGTCTATAGTCTAGACTATAAACTAGTCTATAGTCTAGACTATAAACTAGTCTATAGTCTAGACTATAAACTAGTCTATAGTCTAGACTATAAACTAGTCTATAGTCTAGACTATAAACTAGGTTATAGTCTAGACTATAAACTAGTCTATAGTCTAGACTATAAACTAGTCTATAGTCTAGACTATAAACTAGTCTATAGTCTAGACTATAAACAAGTCTATAGTCTAGACTATAAACTAGTCTATAGTCTAGACTATAAACTAGTCTATAGTCTAGACTATAAACTAGTCTATAGTCTAGACTATAAACTAGTCTATAGTCTAGACTATAAACTAGTCTATAGTCTAGACTATCAACTAGTCTATAGTCTAGACTATAAACTAGTCTATAGTCTAGACTATAAACTAGTCTATAGTCTAGACTATAAACTAGTCTATAGTCTAGACTATAAACTAGTCTATAGCCTGGACTATAAACTAGTCTATAGTCAGGAATATAAACTAGTCTATAGTCTGGACTATAAACTAGTCTATAGTCTGGACTATAAACTAGTCTATAATCTGGGCTATAAACTAGTCTATAGTCTGGACTATAAACTAGTCTATAATCTGGACTATAAACTAGTCTATAGTCTGGACTATAAACTAGTCTATAATCTGGACTATAAACTAGTCTATAGTCTGGACTATAAATTAGTCTATAATCTGGACTATAAACTAGTCTATAATCTGGACTATAAACTAGTTTATAGTCTGGAATATAAACTAGTCTATTATCTGCACTATAAACTAGTCTATAGTCTGGACTATAAACTAGTCTATAATCTCGATTATAAACTAGTCTATAGTCTGGACTATAAACTAGTCTATAGTCTGGACTATAAACTAGTCTATAGTCTGGACTATAAACTAGTCTATAGTCTGGACTATAAACTAGTCTATAGTCTGGACTATAAACTAGTCTATAGTCTGGACTATAAACTAGTCTATAGTCTGGACTATAAACTAGTCTATAGTCTGGACTATAAACTAGTCTATAGTCTGGACTATAAACTAGTCTATAGTCTGGACTATAAACTAGTCTATAGACTGTACTATAAGCTAGTCTATAGACTGTACTATAAACTAGTCTATAGTCTGGACTATAAACTGGTCTATAGTCTGGACTATAAACTAGTCTATAGACTGTACTATAAACTAGTCTATAGACTGTACTATAAACTAGTCTATAGTCTGGACTATAAACTAGTCTATAGTCTGGACAATAAACTAGTCTATAGTCTGGACTATAAACTAGTCTATAGTCTGGACTATAAACTAGTCTATAGTCTGGACAATAAACTAGTCTATAGTCTGGACAATAAACTAGTCTATAGTCTGGACTATAAACTAGTCTATAGTCTGGACTATAAACTAGTCTATAGTCTGGACTATAAACTAGTCTATAGTCTGGACTATAAACTAGTCTATAGTCTGGACTATAAACTAGTCTATAGTCTGGACTATAAACTAGTCTATAGTCTGGACTATAAACTAGTCTATAGTCTGGACTATAAACTAGTCTATAGTCTGGACTATAAACCAGTCTATAGTCTGGACTATAAACCAGTCTATAGTCTGGACTATAAACTAGTCTATAGTCTGGACTATAAACTAGTCTATAGTCTGGACTATAAACTAGTCTATAGTCTGGACTATAAACTAGTCTATAGTCTGGACTATAAACCAGTCTATAATCTGGACTATAAACTAGTCTATAGTCTGGACTATAAACTAGTCTATAATCTGGACTATAAACTAGTCTATAATCTGGACTATAAACTAGTCTATAGTCTGGACTATAAACTAGTCTATAGTCTGGACTATAAACTAGTCTATAGTCTGGACTATAAACTAGTCTATAGTCTGGACTATAAACTATAGTCTATAGTCTGGACTATAAACTATAGTCTATAGTCTGGACTATAAACTATAGTCTATAGTCTGGACTATAAACTATAGTCTATAGTCTGGACTATAAACTATAGTCTATAGTCTGGACTATAAACTATAGTCTATAGTCTGGACTATAAACTATAGTCTATAGTCTGGACTATAAACTATAGTCTATAGTCTGGACTATAAACTATAGTCTATAGTCTGGACTATAAACTATAGTCTATAGTCTGGACTATAAACTATAGTCTATAGTCTGGACTATAAACTATAGTCTATAGTCTGGACTATAAACTATAGTCTATAGTCTGGACTATAAACTATAGTCTATAGTCTGGACTATAAACTATAGTCTATAGTCTGGACTATAAACTATAGTCTATAGTCTGGACTATAAACTATAGTCTATAGTCTGGACTATAAACTATAGTCTATAGTCTGGACTATAAACTATAGTCTATAGTCTGGACTATAAACTATAGTCTATAGTCTGGACTATAAACTATAGTCTATAGTCTGGACTATAAACTATAGTCTATAGTCTGGACTATAAACTATAGTCTATAGTCTGGACTATAAACTATAGTCTATAGTCTGGACTATAAACTATAGTCTATAGTCTGGACTATAAACTATAGTCTATAGTCTGGACTATAAACTATAGTCTATAGTCTGGACTATAAACTATAGTCTATAGTCTGGACTATAAACTATAGTCTATAGTCTGGACTATAAACTATAGTCTATAGTCTGGACTATAAACTATAGTCTATAGTCTGGACTATAAACTATAGTCTATAGTCTGGACTATAAACTATAGTCTATAGTCTGGACTATAAACTATAGTCTATAGTCTGGACTATAAACTATAGTCTATAGTCTGGACTATAAACTATAGTCTATAGTCTGGACTATAAACTATAGTCTATAGTCTGGACTATAAACTATAGTCTATAGTCTGGACTATAAACTATAGTCTATAGTCTGGACTATAAACTATAGTCTATAGTCTGGACTATAAACTATAGTCTATAGTCTGGACTATAAACTATAGTCTATAGTCTGGACTATAAACTATAGTCTATAGTCTGGACTATAAACTATAGTCTATAGTCTGGACTATAAACTATAGTCTATAGTCTGGACTATAAACTATAGTCTATAGTCTGGACTATAAACTATAGTCTATAGTCTGGACTATAAACTATAGTCTATAGTCTGGACTATAAACTATAGTCTATAGTCTGGACTATAAACTATAGTCTATAGTCTGGACTATAAACTATAGTCTATAGTCTGGACTATAAACTATAGTCTATAGTCTGGACTATAAACTATAGTCTATAGTCTGGACTATAAACTATAGTCTATAGTCTGGACTATAAACTATAGTCTATAGTCTGGACTATAAACTATAGTCTATAGTCTGGACTATAAACTATAGTCTATAGTCTGGACTATAAACTATAGTCTATAGTCTGGACTATAAACTATAGTCTATAGTCTGGACTATAAACTATAGTCTATAGTCTGGACTATAAACTATAGTCTATAGTCTGGACTATAAACTATAGTCTATAGTCTGGACTATAAACTATAGTCTATAGTCTGGACTATAAACTATAGTCTATAGTCTGGACTATAAACTATAGTCTATAGTCTGGACTATAAACTATAGTCTATAGTCTGGACTATAAACTATAGTCTATAGTCTGGACTATAAACTATAGTCTATAGTCTGGACTATAAACTATAGTCTATAGTCTGGACTATAAACTATAGTCTATAGTCTGGACTATAAACTATAGTCTATAGTCTGGACTATAAACTATAGTCTATAGTCTGGACTATAAACTATAGTCTATAGTCTGGACTATAAACTATAGTCTATAGTCTGGACTATAAACTATAGTCTATAGTCTGGACTATAAACTATAGTCTATAGTCTGGACTATAAACTATAGTCTATAGTCTGGACTATAAACTATAGTCTATAGTCTGGACTATAAACTATAGTCTATAGTCTGGACTATAAACTATAGTCTATAGTCTGGACTATAAACTATAGTCTATAGTCTGGACTATAAACTATAGTCTATAGTCTGGACTATAAACTATAGTCTATAGTCTGGACTATAAACTATAGTCTATAGTCTGGACTATAAACTATAGTCTATAGTCTGGACTATAAACTATAGTCTATAGTCTGGACTATAAACTATAGTCTATAGTCTGGACTATAAACTATAGTCTATAGTCTGGACTATAAACTATAGTCTATAGTCTGGACTATAAACTATAGTCTATAGTCTGGACTATAAACTATAGTCTATAGTCTGGACTATAAACTATAGTCTATAGTCTGGACTATAAACTATAGTCTATAGTCTGGACTATAAACTATAGTCTATAGTCTGGACTATAAACTATAGTCTATAGTCTGGACTATAAACTATAGTCTATAGTCTGGACTATAAACTATAGTCTATAGTCTGGACTATAAACTATAGTCTATAGTCTGGACTATAAACTATAGTCTATAGTCTGGACTATAAACTATAGTCTATAGTCTGGACTATAAACTATAGTCTATAGTCTGGACTATAAACTATAGTCTATAGTCTGGACTATAAACTATAGTCTATAGTCTGGACTATAAACTATAGTCTATAGTCTGGACTATAAACTATAGTCTATAGTCTGGACTATAAACTATAGTCTATAGTCTGGACTATAAACTATAGTCTATAGTCTGGACTATAAACTATAGTCTATAGTCTGGACTATAAACTATAGTCTATAGTCTGGACTATAAACTATAGTCTATAGTCTGGACTATAAACTATAGTCTATAGTCTGGACTATAAACTATAGTCTATAGTCTGGACTATAAACTATAGTCTATAGTCTGGACTATAAACTATAGTCTATAGTCTGGACTATAAACTATAGTCTATAGTCTGGACTATAAACTATAGTCTATAGTCTGGACTATAAACTATAGTCTATAGTCTGGACTATAAACTATAGTCTATAGTCTGGACTATAAACTATAGTCTATAGTCTGGACTATAAACTATAGTCTATAGTCTGGACTATAAACTATAGTCTATAGTCTGGACTATAAACTATAGTCTATAGTCTGGACTATAAACTATAGTCTATAGTCTGGACTATAAACTATAGTCTATAGTCTGGACTATAAACTATAGTCTATAGTCTGGACTATAAACTATAGTCTATAGTCTGGACTATAAACTATAGTCTATAGTCTGGACTATAAACTATAGTCTATAGTCTGGACTATAAACTATAGTCTATAGTCTGGACTATAAACTATAGTCTATAGTCTGGACTATAAACTATAGTCTATAGTCTGGACTATAAACTATAGTCTATAGTCTGGACTATAAACTATAGTCTATAGTCTGGACTATAAACTATAGTCTATAGTCTGGACTATAAACTATAGTCTATAGTCTGGACTATAAACTATAGTCTATAGTCTGGACTATAAACTATAGTCTATAGTCTGGACTATAAACTATAGTCTATAGTCTGGACTATAAACTATAGTCTATAGTCTGGACTATAAACTATAGTCTATAGTCTGGACTATAAACTATAGTCTATAGTCTGGACTATAAACTATAGTCTATAGTCTGGACTATAAACTATAGTCTATAGTCTGGACTATAAACTATAGTCTATAGTCTGGACTATAAACTATAGTCTATAGTCTGGACTATAAACTATAGTCTATAGTCTGGACTATAAACTATAGTCTATAGTCTGGACTATAAACTATAGTCTATAGTCTGGACTATAAACTATAGTCTATAGTCTGGACTATAAACTATAGTCTATAGTCTGGACTATAAACTATAGTCTATAGTCTGGACTATAAACTATAGTCTATAGTCTGGACTATAAACTATAGTCTATAGTCTGGACTATAAACTATAGTCTATAGTCTGGACTATAAACTATAGTCTATAGTCTGGACTATAAACTATAGTCTATAGTCTGGACTATAAACTATAGTCTATAGTCTGGACTATAAACTATAGTCTATAGTCTGGACTATAAACTATAGTCTATAGTCTGGACTATAAACTATAGTCTATAGTCTGGACTATAAACTATAGTCTATAGTCTGGACTATAAACTATAGTCTATAGTCTGGACTATAAACTATAGTCTATAGTCTGGACTATAAACTATAGTCTATAGTCTGGACTATAAACTATAGTCTATAGTCTGGACTATAAACTATAGTCTATAGTCTGGACTATAAACTATAGTCTATAGTCTGGACTATAAACTATAGTCTATAGTCTGGACTATAAACTATAGTCTATAGTCTGGACTATAAACTATAGTCTATAGTCTGGACTATAAACTATAGTCTATAGTCTGGACTATAAACTATAGTCTATAGTCTGGACTATAAACTATAGTCTATAGTCTGGACTATAAACTATAGTCTATAGTCTGGACTATAAACTATAGTCTATAGTCTGGACTATAAACTGTAGTCTATAGTCTGGACTATAAACTATAGTCTATAGTCTGGACTATAAACTGTAGTCTATAGTCTGGACTATAAACTATAGTCTATAGTCTGGACTATAAACTGTAGTCTATAGTCTGGACTATAAACTATAGTCTATAGTCTGGACTATAAACTATAGTCTATAGTCTGGACTATAAACTGTAGTCTATAGTCTGGACTATAAACTATAGTCTATAGTCTGGACTATAAACTGTAGTCTATAGTCTGGACTATAAACTATAGTCTATAGTCTGGACTATAAACTGTAGTCTATAGTCTGGACTATAAACTATAGTCTATAGTCTGGACTATAAACTGTAGTCTATAGTCTGGACTATAAACTATAGTCTATAGTCTGGACTATAAACTATAGTCTATAGTCTGGACTATAAACTATAGTCTATAGTCTGGACTATAAGCTATAGTCTATAGTCTGGACTATAAACTATAGTCTATAGTCTGGACTATAAACTATAGTCTATAGACTGGACTATAAACTAGTCTATAGTCTAGACTATAAACTAGTCTATAGTCTAGACTATAAACTAGTCTATAGCCTGGACTATAAACTAGTCTATAGCCTGGACTATAAACTAGTCTATAGTCTGGACTATAAACAAGTCTATAGTCTGGACTATAAACAAGTCTATAGTCTGGACTATAAACTAGTCTATAGTCTGGACTATAAACAAGTCTATAGTCTGGACTATAAACAAGTCTATAGTCTGGACTATAAACTAGTCTATAGTCTGGACTATAAACTAGTCTATAGTCTGGACTATAAACTAGTCTATAGTCTGGACTATAAACTAGTCTATAATCTGGACTATAAACTAGTCTATAGTCTGGACTATAAACTAGTCTATAATCTGGACTATAAACTAGTCTATAGTCTGGACTATAAACTAGTCTATAGTCTGGACTATAAACTAGTCTATAGTCTGGACTATAAACTAGTCTATAATCTGGACTATAAACTAGTCTATAGTCTGGACTATAAACTAGTCTATAGTCTGGACTATAAACTAGTCTATAGTCTGGATTATAAACTAGTCTGTAGTCTGGACTATAAACTAGTCTATAGTCTGGATTATAAACTAGTCTATAGTCTGGACTATAAACTAGTCTATAGTCTGGATTATAAACTAGTCTATAGTCTGGACTATAAACTAGTCTATAGTCTGGACTATAAACTAGTCTATAGTCTGGACTATAAACTAGTCTATAGTCTGGACTATAAACTAGTCTATAGTCTGGACTATAAACTAGTCTATAGTCTGGACTATAAACTAGTCTATAGTCTGGACTATAAACTAGTCTATAGTCTGGACTATAAACTAGTCTATAGTCTGGACTATAAACTAGTCTATAGTCTGGACTATAAACTAGTCTATAGTCTGGACTATAAACTAGTCTATAGTCTGGACTATAAACTAGTCTATAGTCTGGACTATAAACTAATCTATAGTCTGGACTATAAACTAATCTATAGTCTGGACTATAAACTAATCTATAGTCTGGACTATAAACTAATCTATAGTCTGGACTATAAACTAGTCTATAATCTCGACTATAAACTAGTCTATTATCTGGACCACAAACTAGTCTATAGTCTGGACTATAAACTAGTCTATAATCTCGACTATAAACTAGTCTATAGTCTGGACTATAAACTATTCTATAGTCTGGAATATAAACTAGTCTATAGTCTGGAATATAAACTAGTCTATAGTCTGGATTATAAAGTAGTCTATAGTCTGGCCTATAAACTAGTCTATAGTCTGGCCTATAAACTAGTCTATAGTCTGGACTATAAACTAGTCTATAGTCTGGACTATAAACTAGTCTATAGTCTGGACTATAAACTAGTCTATAGTCTGGACTATAAACTAGTCTATAGTCTGGACTATAAACTAGTCTATAGTCTGGACTATAAACTAGTCTATAGTCTGGAATATAAACTAGTATATAGTCTGGACTATAAACTAGTCTATAGTCTAGACTATAAACTAGTCTATAGTCTAGACTATAAACTGGTCTATAGTCTAGACTATAAACTGGTCTATAGTCTAGACTATAAACTAGTCTATAGTCTAGACTATAAACTAGTCTATAGTCTAGACTATAAACTGGTCTATAGTCTAGACTATAAACTAGTCTATAGTCTATAGTCTGGACTATAAACTAGTCTATAGTCTGGACTATAAACTAGTCTATAGTCTGGACTATAAACTAGTCTATAGTCTGGACTATAAACTAGTCTATAGTCTGGACTATAAACTAGTCTATAGTCTGGACTATAAACTAGTCTATAGTCTGGACTATAAACTAGTCTATAGTCTGGACTATAAACTAGTCTATAGTCTGGACTATAAACTAGTCTATAGTCTGGACTATAAACTAGTCTATAGTCTGGACTATAAACTAGTCTATAGTCTGGACTATAAACTAGTCTATAGTCTGGACTATAAACTAGTCTATAGTCTGGACTATAAACTAGTCTATAGTCTGGACTATAAACTAGTCTATAGTCTGGACTATAAACTAGTCTATAGTCTGGACTATAAACTAGTCTATAGTCTGGACTATAAACTAGTCTATAGTCTGGACTATAAACTAGTCTATAGTCTGGACTATAAACTAGTCTATAGTCTGGACTATAAACTAGTCTATAGTCTGGACTATAAACTAGTCTATAGTCTGGACTATAAACTAGTCTCTAGTCTGGACTATAAACTAGTCTATAGTCTGGACTATAAACTAGTCTATAGTCTGGACTATAAACTAGTCTATAGTCTGGACTATAAACTAGTCTATAGTCTGGACTATAAACTAGTCTATAGTCTGGACTATAAACTAGTCTATAGTCTGGACTATAAACTAGTCTATAGTCTGGACTATAAACTAGTCTATAGTCTGGACTATAAACTAGTCTATAGTCTGGACTATAAACTAGTCTATAGTCTGGACTATAAACTAGTCTATAGTCTGGACTATAAACTAGTCTATACTCTGGACTATAAACTAGTCTATAGTCTGGACTATAAACTAGTCTATAGTCTGGACTATAAACTAGTCTATAGTCTGGACTATAAACTAGTCTATAGTCTGGACTATAAACTAGTCTATAGTCTGGACTATAAACTAGTCTATAGTCTGGACTATAAACTAGTCTATAGTCTGGACTATAAACTAGTCTATAGTCTGGACTATAAACTAGTCTATAGTCTGGACTATAAACTAGTCTATAGTCTGGACTATAAACTAGTCTATAGTCTGGACTATAAACTAGTCTATAGTCTATAGTCTGGACTACAAACTAGTCTATAGTCTGGCCTATAAACTAGTCTATAATCTCGACTATAAACTAGTCTATAGTCTGTACTATAAACTAGTCTATAGTCTGTACTATAAACTAGTCTATAGTCTGTACTATAAACTAGTCTATAGTCTGTACTATAAACTAGTCTATAGTCTGGACTATAAACTAGTCTATAGTCTGGACTATAAACTAGTCTATAATCTGGGTTATAAACTAGTCTATAATCTGGGTTATAAACTAGTCTATAATCTGGGTTATAAACTAGTCTATAGTCTGGACTATAAACTAGTCTATAATCTGGACTATAAACTAGTCTATAGTCTGGACTATAAACTAGTCTATAATCTGGACTATAAACTAGTCTATAGTCTGGACTATAAACTAGTCTATAATCTGGACTATAAACTAGTCTATAATCTGGACTATAAACTAGTCTATAGTCTGGAATATAAACTAGTCTATTATCTGCACTATAAACTAGTCTATAGTCTGGACTATAAACTAGTCTATAATCTCGATTATACACTAGTCTATAGTCTGGACTATAAACTAGTCTATAGTCTGGGCTATGAACTAGTCTATAGTCTGGACTATAAACTAGTCTATAGACTGTACCATAAACTAGTTTATAGACTGTACTATAAACTAGTCTATAGACTGTACTATAAACTAGTCTATAGTCTGGACTATAAACTAGTCTATAGTCTGGACTATAAACTAGTCTATAGTCTGGACTATAAACTATAGTCTATAGTCTGGACTATAAACTATAGTCTATAGTCTGGACTATAAACTATAGTCTATAGTCTGGACTATAAACTATAGTCTATAGTCTGGACTATAAACTATAGTCTATAGTCTGGACTATAAACTATAGTCTATAGTCTGGACTATAAACTATAGTCTATAGTCTGGACTATAAACTATAGTCTATAGTCTGGACTATAAACTATAGTCTATAGTCTGGACTATAAACTATAGTCTATAGTCTGGACTATAAACTATAGTCTATAGTCTGGACTATAAACTATAGTCTATAGTCTGGACTATAAACTATAGTCTATAGTCTGGACTATAAACTATAGTCTATAGTCTGGACTATAAACTATAGTCTATAGTCTGGACTATAAACTATAGTCTATAGTCTGGACTATAAACTATAGTCTATAGTCTGGACTATAAACTATAGTCTATAGTCTGGACTATAAACTATAGTCTATAGTCTGGACTATAAACTATAGTCTATAGTCTGGACTATAAACTATAGTCTATAGTCTGGACTATAAACTATAGTCTATAGTCTGGACTATAAACTATAGTCTATAGTCTGGACTATAAACTATAGTCTATAGTCTGGACTATAAACTATAGTCTATAGTCTGGACTATAAACTATAGTCTATAGTCTGGACTATAAACTATAGTCTATAGTCTGGACTATAAACTATAGTCTATAGTCTGGACTATAAACTATAGTCTATAGTCTGGACTATAAACTATAGTCTATAGTCTGGACTATAAACTATAGTCTATAGTCTGGACTATAAACTATAGTCTATAGTCTGGACTATAAACTATAGTCTATAGTCTGGACTATAAACTATAGTCTATAGTCTGGACTATAAACTATAGTCTATAGTCTGGACTATAAACTATAGTCTATAGTCTGGACTATAAACTATAGTCTATAGTCTGGACTATAAACTATAGTCTATAGTCTGGACTATAAACTATAGTCTATAGTCTGGACTATAAACTATAGTCTATAGTCTGGACTATAAACTATAGTCTATAGTCTGGACTATAAACTATAGTCTATAGTCTGGACTATAAACTATAGTCTATAGTCTGGACTATAAACTATAGTCTATAGTCTGGACTATAAACTATAGTCTATAGTCTGGACTATAAACTATAGTCTATAGTCTGGACTATAAACTATAGTCTATAGTCTGGACTATAAACTATAGTCTATAGTCTGGACTATAAACTATAGTCTATAGTCTGGACTATAAACTATAGTCTATAGTCTGGACTATAAACTATAGTCTATAGTCTGGACTATAAACTATAGTCTATAGTCTGGACTATAAACTATAGTCTATAGTCTGGACTATAAACTATAGTCTATAGTCTGGACTATAAACTATAGTCTATAGTCTGGACTATAAACTATAGTCTATAGTCTGGACTATAAACTATAGTCTATAGTCTGGACTATAAACTATAGTCTATAGTCTGGACTATAAACTATAGTCTATAGTCTGGACTATAAACTATAGTCTATAGTCTGGACTATAAACTATAGTCTATAGTCTGGACTATAAACTATAGTCTATAGTCTGGACTATAAACTATAGTCTATAGTCTGGACTATAAACTATAGTCTATAGTCTGGACTATAAACTATAGTCTATAGTCTGGACTATAAACTATAGTCTATAGTCTGGACTATAAACTATAGTCTATAGTCTGGACTATAAACTATAGTCTATAGTCTGGACTATAAACTATAGTCTATAGTCTGGACTATAAACTATAGTCTATAGTCTGGACTATAAACTATAGTCTATAGTCTGGACTATAAACTATAGTCTATAGTCTGGACTATAAACTATAGTCTATAGTCTGGACTATAAACTATAGTCTATAGTCTGGACTATAAACTATAGTCTATAGTCTGGACTATAAACTATAGTCTATAGTCTGGACTATAAACTATAGTCTATAGTCTGGACTATAAACTATAGTCTATAGTCTGGACTATAAACTATAGTCTATAGTCTGGACTATAAACTATAGTCTATAGTCTGGACTATAAACTATAGTCTATAGTCTGGACTATAAACTATAGTCTATAGTCTGGACTATAAACTATAGTCTATAGTCTGGACTATAAACTATAGTCTATAGTCTGGACTATAAACTATAGTCTATAGTCTGGACTATAAACTATAGTCTATAGTCTGGACTATAAACTATAGTCTATAGTCTGGACTATAAACTATAGTCTATAGTCTGGACTATAAACTATAGTCTATAGTCTGGACTATAAACTATAGTCTATAGTCTGGACTATAAACTATAGTCTATAGTCTGGACTATAAACTATAGTCTATAGTCTGGACTATAAACTATAGTCTATAGTCTGGACTATAAACTATAGTCTATAGTCTGGACTATAAACTATAGTCTATAGTCTGGACTATAAACTATAGTCTATAGTCTGGACTATAAACTATAGTCTATAGTCTGGACTATAAACTATAGTCTATAGTCTGGACTATAAACTATAGTCTATAGTCTGGACTATAAACTATAGTCTATAGTCTGGACTATAAACTATAGTCTATAGTCTGGACTATAAACTATAGTCTATAGTCTGGACTATAAACTATAGTCTATAGTCTGGACTATAAACTATAGTCTATAGTCTGGACTATAAACTATAGTCTATAGTCTGGACTATAAACTGTAGTCTATAGTCTGGACTATAAACTATAGTCTATAGTCTGGACTATAAACTGTAGTCTATAGTCTGGACTATAAACTATAGTCTATAGTCTGGACTATAAACTGTAGTCTATAGTCTGGACTATAAACTATAGTCTATAGTCTGGACTATAAACTGTAGTCTATAGTCTGGACTATAAACTATAGTCTATAGTCTGGACTATAAACTGTAGTCTATAGTCTGGACTATAAACTATAGTCTATAGTCTGGACTATAAACTGTAGTCTATAGTCTGGACTATAAACTATAGTCTATAGTCTGGACTATAAACTATAGTCTATAGTCTGGACTATAAACTATAGTCTATAGTCTGGACTATAAGCTATAGTCTATAGTCTGGACTATAAACTATAGTCTATAGTCTGGACTATAAACTATAGTCTATAGTCTGGACTATAAACTATAGTCTATAGTCTGGACTATAAACTATAGTCTATAGACTGGACTATAAACTAGTCTATAGTCTAGACTATAAACTAGTCTATAGTCTAGACTATAAACTAGTCTATAGCCTGGACTATAAACTAGTCTATAGCCTGGACTATAAACTAGTCTATAGTCTGGACTATAAACAAGTCTATAGTCTGGACTATAAACAAGTCTATAGTCTGGACTATAAACTAGTCTATAGTCTGGACTATAAACAAGTCTATAGTCTGGACTATAAACAAGTCTATAGTCTGGACTATAAACTAGTCTATAGTCTGGACTATAAACTAGTCTATAGTCTGGACTATAAACTAGTCTATAGTCTGGACTATAAACTAGTCTATAATCTGGACTATAAACTAGTCTATAGTCTGGACTATAAACTAGTCTATAATCTGGACTATAAACTAGTCTATAGTCTGGACTATAAACTAGTCTATAGTCTGGACTATAAACTAGTCTATAGTCTGGACTATAAACTAGTCTATAATCTGGACTATAAACTAGTCTATAGTCTGGACTATAAACTAGTCTATAGTCTGGACTATAAACTAGTCTATAGTCTGGATTATAAACTAGTCTGTAGTCTGGACTATAAACTAGTCTATAGTCTGGATTATAAACTAGTCTATAGTCTGGACTATAAACTAGTCTATAGTCTGGACTATAAACTAGTCTATAGTCTGGACTATAAACTAGTCTATAGTCTGGACTATAAACTAGTCTATAGTCTGGACTATAAACTAGTCTATAGTCTGGACTATAAACTAGTCTATAGTCTGGACTATAAACTAGTCTATAGTCTGGACTATAAACTAGTCTATAGTCTGGACTATAAACTAGTCTATAGTCTGGACTATAAACTAGTCTATAGTCTGGACTATAAACTAGTCTATAGTCTGGACTATAAACTAGTCTATAGTCTGGACTATAAACTAGTCTATAGTCTGGACTATAAACTAGTCTATAGTCTGGACTATAAACTAGTCTATAGTCTGGACTATAAACTAATCTATAGTCTGGACTATAAACTAATCTATAGTCTGGACTATAAACTAATCTATAGTCTGGACTATAAACTAATCTATAGTCTGGACTATAAACTAGTCTATAATCTCGACTATAAACTAGTCTATTATCTGGACCACAAACTAGTCTATAGTCTGGACTATAAACTAGTCTATAGTCTGGACTATAAACTAGTCTATAGTCTGGACTATAAACTAGTCTATAGTCTGGACTATAAACTATAGTCTATAGTCTGGACTATAAACTGTAGTCTATAGTCTGGACTATAAACTATAGTCTATAGTCTGGACTATAAACTGTAGTCTATAGTCTGGACTATAAACTATAGTCTATAGTCTGGACTATAAACTGTAGTCTATAGTCTGGACTATAAACTATAGTCTATAGTCTGGACTATAAACTGTAGTCTATAGTCTGGACTATAAACTATAGTCTATAGTCTGGACTATAAACTGTAGTCTATAGTCTGGACTATAAACTATAGTCTATAGTCTGGACTATAAACTATAGTCTATAGTCTGGACTATAAACTATAGTCTATAGTCTGGACTATAAGCTATAGTCTATAGTCTGGACTATAAACTATAGTCTATAGTCTGGACTATAAACTATAGTCTATAGTCTGGACTATAAACTATAGTCTATAGTCTGGACTATAAACTATAGTCTATAGACTGGACTATAAACTAGTCTATAGTCTAGACTATAAACTAGTCTATAGTCTAGACTATAAACTAGTCTATAGCCTGGACTATAAACTAGTCTATAGCCTGGACTATAAACTAGTCTATAGTCTGGACTATAAACAAGTCTATAGTCTGGACTATAAACAAGTCTATAGTCTGGACTATAAACTAGTCTATAGTCTGGACTATAAACAAGTCTATAGTCTGGACTATAAACAAGTCTATAGTCTGGACTATAAACTAGTCTATAGTCTGGACTATAAACTAGTCTATAGTCTGGACTATAAACTAGTCTATAGTCTGGACTATAAACTAGTCTATAATCTGGACTATAAACTAGTCTATAGTCTGGACTATAAACTAGTCTATAATCTGGACTATAAACTAGTCTATAGTCTGGACTATAAACTAGTCTATAGTCTGGACTATAAACTAGTCTATAGTCTGGACTATAAACTAGTCTATAATCTGGACTATAAACTAGTCTATAGTCTGGACTATAAACTAGTCTATAGTCTGGACTATAAACTAGTCTATAGTCTGGATTATAAACTAGTCTGTAGTCTGGACTATAAACTAGTCTATAGTCTGGATTATAAACTAGTCTATAGTCTGGACTATAAACTAGTCTATAGTCTGGACTATAAACTAGTCTATAGTCTGGACTATAAACTAGTCTATAGTCTGGACTATAAACTAGTCTATAGTCTGGACTATAAACTAGTCTATAGTCTGGACTATAAACTAGTCTATAGTCTGGACTATAAACTAGTCTATAGTCTGGACTATAAACTAGTCTATAGTCTGGACTATAAACTAGTCTATAGTCTGGACTATAAACTAGTCTATAGTCTGGACTATAAACTAGTCTATAGTCTGGACTATAAACTAGTCTATAGTCTGGACTATAAACTAGTCTATAGTCTGGACTATAAACTAGTCTATAGTCTGGACTATAAACTAGTCTATAGTCTGGACTATAAACTAATCTATAGTCTGGACTATAAACTAATCTATAGTCTGGACTATAAACTAATCTATAGTCTGGACTATAAACTAATCTATAGTCTGGACTATAAACTAGTCTATAATCTCGACTATAAACTAGTCTATTATCTGGACCACAAACTAGTCTATAGTCTGGACTATAAACTAGTCTATAATCTCGACTATAAACTAGTCTATAGTCTGGACTATAAACTATTCTATAGTCTGGAATATAAACTAGTCTATAGTCTGGAATATAAACTAGTCTATAGTCTGGATTATAAAGTAGTCTATAGTCTGGCCTATAAACTAGTCTATAGTCTGGCCTATAAACTAGTCTATAGTCTGGACTATAAACTAGTCTATAGTCTGGACTATAAACTAGTCTATAGTCTGGACTATAAACTAGTCTATAGTCTGGACTATAAACTAGTCTATAGTCTGGACTATAAACTAGTCTATAGTCTGGACTATAAACTAGTCTATAGTCTGGACTATAAACTAGTCTATAGTCTGGAATATAAACTAGTATATAGTCTGGACTATAAACTAGTCTATAGTCTAGACTATAAACTAGTCTATAGTCTAGACTATAAACTGGTCTATAGTCTAGACTATAAACTGGTCTATAGTCTAGACTATAAACTAGTCTATAGTCTAGACTATAAACTAGTCTATAGTCTAGACTATAAACTGGTCTATAGTCTAGACTATAAACTAGTCTATAGTCTATAGTCTGGACTATAAACTAGTCTATAGTCTGGACTATAAACTAGTCTATAGTCTGGACTATAAACTAGTCTATAGTCTGGACTATAAACTAGTCTATAGTCTGGACTATAAACTAGTCTATAGTCTGGACTATAAACTAGTCTATAGTCTGGACTATAAACTAGTCTATAGTCTGGACTATAAACTAGTCTATAGTCTGGACTATAAACTAGTCTATAGTCTGGACTATAAACTAGTCTATAGTCTGGACTATAAACTAGTCTATAGTCTGGACTATAAACTAGTCTATAGTCTGGACTATAAACTAGTCTATAGTCTGGACTATAAACTAGTCTATAGTCTGGACTATAAACTAGTCTATAGTCTGGACTATAAACTAGTCTATAGTCTGGACTATAAACTAGTCTATAGTCTGGACTATAAACTAGTCTATAGTCTGGACTATAAACTAGTCTATAGTCTGGACTATAAACTAGTCTATAGTCTGGACTATAAACTAGTCTATAGTCTGGACTATAAACTAGTCTATAGTCTGGACTATAAACTAGTCTATAGTCTGGACTATAAACTAGTCTATAGTCTGGACTATAAACTAGTCTATAGTCTGGACTATAAACTAGTCTATAGTCTGGACTATAAACTAGTCTATAGTCTGGACTATAAACTAGTCTATAGTCTGGACTATAAACTAGTCTATAGTCTGGACTATAAACTAGTCTATAGTCTGGACTATAAACTAGTCTATAGTCTGGACTATAAACTAGTCTATAGTCTGGACTATAAACTAGTCTATAGTCTGGACTATAAACTAGTCTATAGTCTGGACTATAAACTAGTCTATAGTCTGGACTATAAACTAGTCTATAGTCTGGACTATAAACTAGTCTATAGTCTAGACTATAAACTAGTCTATAGTCTGGACTATAAACTAGTCTATAGTCTGGACTATAAACTAGTCTATAGTCTGGACTATAAACTAGTCTATAGTCTGGACTATAAACTAGTCTATAGTCTGGACTATAAACTAGTCTATAGTCTGGACTATAAACTAGTCTATAGTCTGGACTATAAACTAGTCTATAGTCTGGACTATAAACTAGTCTATAGTCTGGACTATAAACTAGTCTATAGTCTGGACTATAAACTAGTCTATAGTCTGGACTATAAACTAGTCTATAGTCTGGACTATAAACTAGTCTATAGTCTGGACTATAAACTAGTCTATAGTCTGGACTATAAACTAGTCTATAGTCTGGACTATAAACTAGTCTATAGTCTGGACTATAAACTAGTCTATAGTCTGGACTATAAACTAGTCTATAGTCTGGACTATAAACTAGTCTATAGTCTATAGTCTGGACTACAAACTAGTCTATAGTCTGGCCTATAAACTAGTCTATAATCTCGACTATAAACTAGTCTATAGTCTGTACTATAAACTAGTCTATAGTCTGTACTATAAACTAGTCTATAGTCTGTACTATAAACTAGTCTATAGTCTGGACTATAAACTAGTCTATAGTCTGGACTATAAACTAGTCTATAGTCTGGACTATAAACTAGTCTATAATCTGGGCTATAAACTAGTCTATAATCTGGGTTATAAACTAGTCTATAGTCTGGACTATAAACTAGTCTATAATCTGGACTATAAACTAGTCTATAGTCTGGACTATAAACTAGTCTATAATCTGGACTATAAACTAGTCTATAGTCTGGACTATAAACTAGTCTATAATCTGGACTATAAACTAGTCTATAATCTGGACTATAAACTAGTCTATAGTCTGGAATATAAACTAGTCTATTATCTGCACTATAAACTAGTCTATAGTCTGGACTATAAACTAGTCTATAATCTCGATTATAAACTAGTCTATAGTCTGGACTATAAACTAGTCTATAGTCTGGGCTATGAACTAGTCTATAGTCTGGACTATAAACTAGTCTATAGACTGTACCATAAACTAGTTTATAGACTGTACTATAAACTAGTCTATAGACTGTACTATAAACTAGTCTATAGTCTGGACTATAAACTAGTCTATAGTCTGGACTATAAACTAGTCTATAGTCTGGACTATAAACTAGTCTATAGTCTGGACTATAAACTAGTCTATAGTCTGGACTATAAACTAGTCTATAGTCTGGACTATAAACTAGTCTATAGTCTGGACTATAAACTAGTCTATAGTCTGGACTATAAACTAGTCTATAGTCTGGACTATAAACTAGTCTATAGTCTGGACTATAAACTAGTCTATAGTCTGGACTATAAACTAGTCTATAGTCTGGACTATAAACTAGTCTATAGTCTGGACTATAAACTAGTCTATAGTCTGGACTATAAACTAGTCTATAGTCTGGACTATAAACTAGTCTATAATCTGGACTATAAACTAGTCTATAGTCTGGACTATAAACTAGTCTATAATCTGGACTATAAACTAGTCTATAGTCTGGACTATAAATTAGTCTATAGTCTGGATTATAAACTAGTCTATAGTCTGGACTATAAACTAGTCTATAGTCTGGACTATAAACTAGTCTATAGTCTGGACTATAAACTAGTCTATAGTCTGGACTATAAACTAGTCTATAGTCTGGACTATAAACTAGTCTATAGTCTGGACTATAAACTAGTCTATAGTCTGGACTATAAACTAGTCTATAGTCTGGACTATAAACTAGTCTATAGTCTGGACTATAAACTAGTCTATAGTCTGGACTATAAACTAGTCTATAGTCTGGACTATAAACTAGTCTATAGTCTGGACTATAAACTAGTCTATAGTCTGGACTATAAACTAGTCTATAGTCTGGACTATAAACTAGTCTATAGTCTGGACTATAAACTAGTCTATAGTCTGGACTATAAACTAATCTATAGTCTGGACTATAAACTAATCTATAGTCTGGACTATAAACTAATCTATAGTCTGGACTATAAACTAGTCTATAGTCTGGACTATAAACTAGTCTATAGTCTGGACTATAAACTATAGTCTATAGTCTGGACTATAAACTATAGTCTATAGTCTGGACTATAAACTATAGTCTATAGTCTGGACTATAAACTATAGTCTATAGTCTGGACTATAAACTATAGTCTATAGTCTGGACTATAAACTATAGTCTATAGTCTGGACTATAAACTATAGTCTATAGTCTGGACTATAAACTATAGTCTATAGTCTGGACTATAAACTATAGTCTATAGTCTGGACTATAAACTATAGTCTATAGTCTGGACTATAAACTATAGTCTATAGTCTGGACTATAAACTATAGTCTATAGTCTGGACTATAAACTATAGTCTATAGTCTGGACTATAAACTAAAGTCTATAGTCTGGACTATAAACTATAGTCTATAGTCTGGACTATAAACTATAGTCTATAGTCTGGACTATAAACTATAGTCTATAGTCTGGACTATAAACTATAGTCTATAGTCTGGACTATAAACTATAGTCTATAGTCTGGACTATAAACTATAGTCTATAGTCTGGACTATAAACTATAGTCTATAGTCTGGACTATAAACTATAGTCTATAGTCTGGACTATAAACTATAGTCTATAGTCTGGACTATAAACTATAGTCTATAGTCTGGACTATAAACTATAGTCTATAGTCTGGACTATAAACTATAGTCTATAGTCTGGACTATAAACTATAGTCTATAGTCTGGACTATAAACTATAGTCTATAGTCTGGACTATAAACTATAGTCTATAGTCTGGACTATAAACTATAGTCTATAGTCTGGACTATAAACTATAGTCTATAGTCTGGACTATAAACTATAGTCTATAGTCTGGACTATAAACTATAGTCTATAGTCTGGACTATAAACTATAGTCTATAGTCTGGACTATAAACTATAGTCTATAGTCTGGACTATAAACTATAGTCTATAGTCTGGACTATAAACTATAGTCTATAGTCTGGACTATAAACTATAGTCTATAGTCTGGACTATAAACTATAGTCTATAGTCTGGACTATAAACTATAGTCTATAGTCTGGACTATAAACTATAGTCTATAGTCTGGACTATAAACTATAGTCTATAGTCTGGACTATAAACTATAGTCTATAGTCTGGACTATAAACTATAGTCTATAGTCTGGACTATAAACTATAGTCTATAGTCTGGACTATAAACTATAGTCTATAGTCTGGACTATAAACTATAGTCTATAGTCTGGACTATAAACTATAGTCTATAGTCTGGACTATAAACTATAGTCTATAGTCTGGACTATAAACTATAGTCTATAGTCTGGACTATAAACTATAGTCTATAGTCTGGACTATAAACTATAGTCTATAGCCTGGACTATAAACGATAGTCTATAGTCTGGACTATAAACTATAGTCTATAGTCTGGACTATAAACTATAGTCTATAGTCTGGACTATAAACTATAGTCTATAGTCTGGACTATAAACTATAGTCTATAGTCTGGACTATAAACTATAGTCTATAGTCTGGACTATAAACTATAGTCTATAGTCTGGACTATAAACTATAGTCTATAGTCTGGACTATAAACTATAGTCTATAGTCTGGACTATAAACTATAGTCTATAGTCTGGACTATAAACTATAGTCTATAGTCTGGACTATAAACTATAGTCTATAGTCTGGACTATAAACTATAGTCTATAGTCTGGACTATAAACTAGTCTATAGTCTAGACTATAAACTAGTCTATAGTCTAGACTATAAACTAGTCTACAGTCTAGACTATAAACTAGTCTATAGCCTGGACTATAAACTAGTCTATAGTCTGGACTATAAACAAGTCTATAGTCTGGACTATAAACAAGTCTATAGTCTGGACTATAAACAAGTCTATAGTCTGGACTATAAACAAGTCTATAGTCTGGACTATAAACTAGTCTATAGTCTGGACTATAAACAAGTCTATAGTCTGGACTATAAACTAGTCTATAGTCTGGACTATAAACAAGTCTATAGTCTGGACTATAAACTAGTCTATAGTCTGGATTATAAACTAGTCTATAGTCTGGACTATAAACTAGTCTATAGTCTGGACTATAAACTAGTCTATAATCTGGACTATAAACTAGTCTATAGTCTGGACTATAAACTAGTCTATAATCTGGACTATAAACTAGTCTATAGTCTGGACTATAAACTAGTCTATAATCTGGACTATAAACTAGTCTATAGTCTGGACTATAAACTAGTCTATAGTCTGGATTATAAACTAGTCTATAGTCTGGACTATAAACTAGTCTATAGTCTGGACTATAAACTAGTCTATAGTCTGGACTATAAACTAGTCTATAGTCTGGACTATAAACTAGTCTATAGTCTGGACTATAAACTAGTCTATAGTCTGGACTATAAACTAGTCTATAGTCTGGACTATAAACTAGTCTATAGTCTGGACTATAAACTAGTCTATAGTCTGGACTATAAACTAGTCTATAGTCTGGACTATAAACTAGTCTATAGTCTGGACTATAAACTAGTCTATAGTCTGGACTATAAACTAGTCTATAGTCTGGACTATAAACTAGTCTATAGTCTGGACTATAAACTAGTCTATAGTCTGGACTATAAACTAGTCTATAGTCTGGACTATAAACTAGTCTATAGTCTGGACTATAAACTAGTCTATAGTCTGGACTATAAACTAGTCTATAGTCTGGACTATAAACTAGTCTATAGTCTGGACTATAAACTAGTCTATAGTCTGGACTATAAACTAGTCTATAGTCTGGACTATAAACTAGTCTATAGTCTGGACTATAAACTAGTCTATAGTCTGGACTATAAACTAATCTATAGTCTGGACTATAAACTAATCTATAGTCTGGACTATAAACTAATCTATAGTCTGGACTATAAACTAGTCTATAGTCTGGACTATAAACTAGTCTATTATCTGGACCACAAACTAGTCTATAGTCTGGACTATAAACTAGTCTATAATCTCGACTATAAACTAGTCTATAGTCTGGACTATAAACTATTCTATAGTCTGGAATATAAACTAGTCTATAGTCTGGAGTATAAACTAGTCTATAGTCTGGAATATAAACTAGTCTATAGTCTGGACTATAAACTAGTCTATAGTCTGGATTATAAACTAGTCTATAGTCTGGATTATAAACTAGTCTATAGTCTGGCCTATAAACTAGTCTATAGTCTGGCCTATAAACTAGTCTATAGTCTGGACTATAAACTAGTCTATAGTCTGGACTATAAACTAGTCTATAGTCTAGACTATAAACTAGTCTATAGTCTGGACTATAAACTAGTATATAGTCTGGACTATAAACTAGTCTATAGTCTAGACTATAAACTAGTCTATAATCTAGACTATAAACTGGTCTATAGTCTAGACTATAAACTAGTCTATAGTCTATAGTCTATAGTCTAGACTATAAACTAGTCTATAGTCTATAGTCTGGACTATAAACTAGTCTATAGTCTGGACTATAAACTAGTCTATAGTCTGGACTATAAACTAGTCTATAGTCTGGACTATAAACTAGTCTATAGTCTGGACTATAAACTAGTCTATAGTCTGGACTATAAACTAGTCTATAGTCTGGACTATAAACTAGTCTATAGTCTGGACTATAAACTAGTCTATAGCCTGGACTATAAACTAGTCTATAGTCTGGACTATAAACTAGTCTATAGTCTGGACTATAAACTAGTCTATAGTCTGGACTATAAACTAGTCTATAGTCTGGACTATAAACTAGTCTATAGTCTGGACTATAAACTAGTCTATAGTCTGGACTATAAACTAGTCTATAGTCTGGACTATAAACTAGTCTATAGTCTGGACTATAAACTAGTCTATAGTCTGGACTATAAACTAGTCTATAGTCTGGACTATAAACTAGTCTATAGTCTGGACTATAAACTAGTCTATAGTCTGGACTATAAACTAGTCTATAGTCTGGACTATAAACTAGTCTATAGTCTGGACTATAAACTAGTCTATAGTCTGGACTATAAACTAGTCTATAGTCTGGACTATAAACTAGTCTATAGTCTGGACTATAAACTAGTCTATAGTCTGGACTATAAACTAGTCTATAGTCTGGACTATAAACTAGTCTATAGTCTGGACTATAAACTAGTCTATAGTCTGGACTATAAACTAGTCTATAGTCTGGACTATAAACTAGTCTATAGTCTGGACTATAAACTAGTCTATAGTCTGGACTATAAACTAGTCTATAGTCTGGACTATAAACTAGTCTATAGTCTGGACTATAAACTAGTCTATAGTCTGGACTATAAACTAGTCTGTAGTCTGGACTATAAACTAGTCTGTAGTCTGGACTATAAACTAGTCTATAATCTGGACTATAAACTAGTCTATAGTCTGGACTATAAACTAGTCTATAATCTGGACTATAAACTAGTCTATAGTCTGGACTATAAACTAGTCTATAGTCTGGACTATAAACTAGTCTATAGTCTGGACTATAAACTAGTCTATAGTCTGGACTATAAACTAGTCTATAGTCTGGACTATAAACTATAGTCTATAGTCTGGACTATAAACTAGTCTATAGTCTGGACTATAAACTAGTCTATAGTCTGGACTATAAACTAGTCTATAGTCTGGACTATAAACTAGTCTATAGTCTGGACTATAAACTAGTCTATAGTCTGGACTATAAACTAGTCTATAGTCTGGACTATAAACTAGTCTATAGTCTGGACTATAAACTAGTCTATAGTCTGGACTATAAACTAGTCTATAGTCTGGACTATAAACTAGTCTATAGTCTGGACTATAAACTAGTCTATAGTCTGGACTATAAACTAGTCTATAGTCTGGACTATAAACTAGTCTATAGTCTGGACTATAAACTAGTCTATAGTCTGGACTATAAACTAGTCTATAGTCTGGACTATAAACTAGTCTATAGTCTGGACTATAAACTAGTCTATAGTCTGGACTATAAACTAGTCTATAGTCTGGACTATAAACTAGTCTATAGTCTGGACTATAAACTAGTCTATAGTCTGGACTATAAACTAGTCTATAGTCTGGACTATAAACTAGTCTATAGTCTGGACTATAAACTAGTCTATAGTCTGGACTATAAACTAGTCTTTTTTTTTTTTTTTTTTTTTTTGCGTTGGAGGTGTGGAATCTTCAAAAGATGTATCCAACCCGTATTGGAAAACATGCACGACTCTTACGTACTAAACCACACCCCCCTATCCCCTCAGAACCCCGCGGCACTGCCAATTGGTATTATTTCGCAGGGCTCGACAGCCACTTATGGCCTATACTCCATTTACTATTCCTGTATCACTCGGCTGCCCACTAGTGAGTGAGGCCTTGCGGAGTTTTTCAGCTTCACTAAGTTTCAAGTGGACTGCTGTGAGAAACGTGTTAAATGCATCCCAGTTTCCTTGGGATTTCAGAATTATACCAATGACATTATCCACTGTCAAGTTTTCGCCGAGGTGGATCAAAAGTCTTACTCTCATACTTTCAAACCGGGGGCAGTTAAATATTACATGTTCTGCATCTTCGATTTCCCGGGGACATTCCGGACACATAGGAGAGTTGTCGTGTCCGAATCTGTGGAGATAATTCCTATATCCTCCGTGTCCTGTGATAAATTGTGTCAGGTTGTAGTTTATCTCACCATGACGACGGTTTATCCATGTCTCTATACGTGGGATTAGTCTGTAGGTCCATCGACCTCTAGGAGAATTTTCCCATCGTCTTTGCCAGTTTTCTAGCGTCTTTTCCCTTTCAATTTTCCGAATATTACTTCTGAGGGCATTGTCATTTTGGGTAAATTGTCTGTAGACGTTTGCTAGTTCTTTGGCCAAGATGTCTATTGGAACCATTCCCGATACAACACTTGCCGCTTCCGCTGATATAGTTCTGTATCCGCAGCAGACTCTTAAGCAGCTTCTTCTAAATACTGAAGACATCTCTTTCTTCGAGGAGCTTCTTAATGCCCCTTCCCAAATTGGTGCGCCATATAGCAGTACGGAGTTGGTAACTCGAGAAATCAGCAGTCTGCGACTGTGTCGTGGTCCTCCGATATTTGGCATCATTCTTGCTAATGCATTCGTAACTCCGGCTGCCTTATTGCATGCGTATTCCATTTGCCGTTTAAAGTTAAGTCGATCGTCGATCATGATGCCCAAATACTTTATGGCCTCCGACGAGGTTATTGAGATTCCACCTACCCTCACAGTTAGATACTCTCTCTTTCTCCTGCCGCTGATTAGCACTAACTCCGTCTTACGTTCCGCTAGGTTGAGGTTCATTGATGACAGCCAGTTTCCTATAGTTCCAATAGCTTCGTTGGCATAAAGTTGTACTTCGTCTAAGAATCTTGCCTGGACTAGTAGCGCGATATCATCGGCAAAGCCAACCACACAGGCTTCCTCAGGAATTTTTAAGTCAAATATTCCATCGTACATAATATTCCACAACAACGGTCCTAACACGGAACCTTGAGGAACACCTGATGTGATGTTATACGTTTTTATACCATCTTCAGTCTCAACCCACAGAGTTCGATTGGAAAAATAATTTTTGATTATTTTAATAAGATACTCTGGGACATTTATACGCCTTAATGAGGATATAATGTGGTTCCATCCGGCAGAGTTGAAGGCATTCTTGATGTCAAGAGTTATGACAGCACAGTATTTCCTTTCTTTGCCTCTTCCGCTTATTGCCCGCTTGGCCGACTCAATTACAAATGTTATGGCGTCTAGGGTTGATCTCGCTTTCCGGAATCCGAATTGTCTCTCGGAGAGACCATGCATGCTATCTACAACTGTCGATAATCTATTATATATAATACGCTCCAAACACTTTCCTATATTATCTAACAAACATATGGGTCGGTACGATTCTGGGTCTCCTAGAACTTTTCCTGGTTTTGGTATTAGTATGAGTCTTTGTTTCTTCCAGATGTCCGGAAATATGCCTTCCATAAGATATTTTCGGAAGATTTCAACAAATAATGTCGGTTTCATCTTCAGGGCTTGTTTCAAAGCCTTATTGGGAATACAGTCTAGACCTGGGGCTTTATTATCCCCGATCTTCGAACATATATTGGCGATTTCCTCTTCTGCTATATATATATCTTGTTGCTGAGAACTGATTGTTATATCGGTGCAGTTCTCTCCGTCTGGAAATAAGACTTTCACTATTTTATTTATGAGATGTGGGCAAGAAATCTGGGGGGACTTTGCGCCTTTTAGACGCGACATTACAATGCGATAGGCGTTACCCCACGGATTAGAATCGGCTTCGTTACACAGCTGTTTAAAACAATTGGATTTGCTGCAGTTAATGGCCCTTTGAAGGTCCTTTCTTGTCCGGTGATAGACCTCTCTCATTGTCAGATGGTTGGGGCGAGATCTGCTTCTCTGGTATTTTCGTCTAGCCCGTAAGCACTTTCTTCTCAACTCTGCTATGGTATCGTTCCACCAATAGTTTTCTTTCCTCCTATTGTTTGACCTTTTTAATGGCATGGATGCATCGCATGCGGTCTTTAATGCGTCTAAGAGTTGTTCGATCATGTTGGATATCGCACCATCTTCAATTTGTCGGGTATCGAACGATTCTCCAAAAGTAATTGGATCGAATTTTTCCTTTGCCCAGCCTTTGAATAGTGTGTTCCCACGTGGTAACTGTGCTGTTCCTCTAGGTTTTATATTAAACAGAATAGCTTGGTGGTCGCTGTGGGTATACTGTTCACTCACCTGCCATTCCATGTGCCTAGCCAGGCAGGTACTAACGAATGTTAAGTCAACAATTGACCCAATACCCGCTCTCCTAAACGTATATGTTTCTCCATTGTTTGCAAGGACTACATCAAGCCTTGAAAGGGCGTCTAGGAGTACTTTACCCCTTTCATTAGTTCTCCTGCTACCCCAATCTCGGGCCCAGGCATTAAAATCACAACCAATGACAAATGGGTTGTGGTCAGTCGCGTCCTCTACCAGATTTTCTACAAGCGTTTCGTAGTCCGACAATGGTATGTTTGGGGACATATAGCAGCTGTAGATGTATATTCCCCCAATCTTTACTCTAACGAAGCCTTCTTCCTATAAAGTCTATAAAGTCTATAGTCTGGACTATAAACTAGTCTATAGTCTGGACTATAAACTAGTCTATAGTCTGGACTATAAACTAGTCTATAGTCTGGACTATAAACTAGTCTATAGTCTGGACTATAAACTAGTCTATAGTCTGGACTATAAACTAGTCTATAGTCTGGACTATAAACTAGTCTATAGTCTGGACTATAAACTAGTCTATAGTCTGGACTATAAACTAGTCTATAGTCTGGACTATAAACTAGTCTATAGTCTGGACTATAAACTAGTCTATAGTCTGGACTATAAACTAGTCTATAGTCTGGACTATAAACTAGTCTATAGTCTGGACTATAAACTAGTCTATAGTCTGGACTATAAACTAGTCTATAGTCTGGACTATAAACTAGTCTATAGTCTGGACTATAAACTAGTCTATAGTCTGGACTATAAACTAGTCTATAGTCTGGACTATAAACTAGTCTATAGTCTGGACTATAAACTAGTCTATAGTCTGGACTATAAACTAGTCTATAGTCTGGACTATAAACTAGTCTATAGTCTGGACTATAAACTAGTCTATAGTCTGGACTATAAACTAGTCTATAGTCTGGACTATAAACTAGTCTATAGTCTGGACTATAAACTAGTCTATAGTCTGGACTATAAACTAGTCTATAGTCTGGACTATAAACTAGTCTATAGTCTGGACTATAAACTAGTCTATAGTCTGGACTATAAACTAGTATATAGTCTGGACTATAAACTAGTCTATAGTCTGGACTATAAACTAGTATATAGTCTGGACTATAAACTAGTCTATAGTCTGGACTATAAACTAGTATATAGTCTGGACTATAAACTAGTCTATAGTCTGGACTATAAACTAGTCTATAGTCTGGACTATAAACTAGTCTATAGTCTGGACTATAAACTAGTCTATAGTCTGGACTATAAACTAGTCTATAGTCTGGACTATAAACTAGTCTATAGTCTGGACTATAAACTAGTCTATAGTCTGGACTATAAACTAGTCTATAGTCTGGACTATAAACTAGTCTATAGTCTGGACTATAAACTAGTCTATAGTCTGGACTATAAACTAGTCTATTGTCTGGACTATAAACTAGTCTATAGTCTGGACTATAAACTAGTCTATTGTCTGGACTATAAACTAGTCTATAGTCTGGACTATAAACTAGTCTATAGTCTGGACTATAAACTAGTCTATTGTCTGGACTATAAACTAGTCTATAGTCTGGACTATAAACTAGTCTATTGTCTGGACTATAAACTAGTCTATAGTCTGGACTATAAACTAGTCTATTGTCTGGACTATAAACTAGTCTATTGTCTGGACTATAAACTAGTCTATTGTCTGGACTATAAACTAGTCTATAGTCTGGACTATAAACTAGTCTATAGTCTGGACTATAAACTAGTCTATTGTCTGGACTATAAACTAGTCTATAGTCTGGACTATAAACTAGTCTATTGTCTGGACTATAAACTAGTCTATTGTCTGGACTATAAACTAGTCTATAGTCTGGACTATAAACTAGTCTATTGTCTGGACTATAAACTAGTCTATAGTCTGGACTATAAACTAGTCTATTGTCTGGACTATAAACTAGTCTATAGTCTGGACTATAAACTAGTCTATAGTCTGGACTATAAACTAGTCTATAGTCTGGACTATAAACTAGTCTATAATCTGGACTATAAACTAGTCTATAGTCTGGACTATAAACTAGTCTATAATCTGGACTATAAACTAGTCTATAGTCTGGACTATAAACTAGTCTATAATCTGGACTATAAACTAGTCTATAGTCTGGACTATAAACTAGTCTATAGTCTGGACTATAAACTAGTCTATAGTCTGGACTATAAACTAGTCTATAGTCTGGACTATAAACTAGTCTATAGTCTGGACTATAAACTAGTCTATAGTCTGGACTATAAACTAGTCTATAGTCTGGACTATAAACTAGTCTATAGTCTGGACTATAAACTAGTCTATAGTCTGGACTATAAACTAGTCTATAGTCTGGACTATAAACTAGTCTATAGTCTGGACTATAAACTAGTCTATAGTCTGGACTATAAACTAGTCTATAGTCTGGACTATAAACTAGTCTATAGTCTGGACTATAAACTAGTCTATAGTCTGGACTATAAACTAGTCTATAGTCTGGACTATAAACTAGTCTATAGTCTGGACTATAAACTAGTCTATAGTCTGGACTATAAACTAGTCTATAGTCTGGACTATAAACTAGTCTATAGTCTGGACTATAAACTAGTCTATAGTCTGGACTATAAACTAGTCTATAGTCTGGACTATAAACTAGTCTATAGTCTGGACTATAAACTAGTCTATAGTCTGGACTATAAACTAGTCTATAGTCTGGACTATAAACTAGTCTATAGTCTGGACTATAACTAGTCTATAGTCTGGACTATAAACTAGTCTATAGTCTGGACTATAAACTAGTCTATAGTCTGGACTATAAACTAGTCTATAGTCTGGACTATAAACTAGTCTATAGTCTGGACTATAAACTAGTCTATAGTCTGGACTATAAACTAGTCTATAGTCTGGACTATAAACTAGTCTATAGTCTGGACTATAAACTAGTCTATAGTCTGGACTATAAAATAGTCTATAGTCTGGACTATAAACTAGTCTATAGTCTGGACTATAAACTAGTCTATAGTCTGGACTATAAAATAGTCTATAGTCTGGACTATAAACTAGTCTATAGTCTGGACTATAAAATAGTCTATAGTCTGGACTATAAAATAGTCTATAGTCTGGACTATAAAATAGTCTATAGTCTGGACTATAAACTAGTCTATAGTCTGGACTATAAAATAGTCTATAGTCTGGACTATAAAATAGTCTATAGTCTGGACTATAAACTAGTCTATAGTCTGGACTATAAAATAGTCTATAGTCTGGACTATAAAATAGTCTATAGTCTGGACTATAAACTAGTCTATAGTCTGGACTATAAACTAGTCTATAGTCTGGACTATAAACTAGTCTATAGTCTGGACTATAAACTAGTCTATAGTCTGGACTATAAACTAGTCTATAGTCTGGACTATAAACTAGTCTATAGTCTGGACTATAAACTAGTCTATAGTCTGGACTATAAACTAGTCTATAGTCTGGACTATAAACTAGTCTATAGTCTGGACTATAAACTAGTCTATAGTCTGGACTATAAACTAGTCTATAGTCTGGACTATAAACTAGTCTATAGTCTGGACTATAAACTAGTCTATAGTCTGGACTATAAACTAGTCTATAGTCTGGACTATAAACTAGTCTATAGTCTGGACTATAAACTAGTCTATAGTCTGGACTATAAACTAGTCTATAGTCTGGACTATAAACTAGTCTATAGTCTGGACTATAAACTAGTCTATAGTCTGGACTATAAACTAGTCTATAGTCTGGACTATAAACTAGTCTATAGTCTGGACTATAAACTAGTCTATAGTCTGGACTATAAACTAGTCTATAGTCTGGACTATAAACTAGTCTATAGTCTGGACTATAAACTAGTCTATAGTCTGGACTATAAACTAGTCTGGACTATAAACTAGTCTATAGTCTGGACTATAAACTAGTCTATAATCTGGACTATAAACTAGTCTATAGTCTGGACTATAAACTAGTCTATAGTCTGGACTATAAACTAGTCTATAGTCTGGACTATAAACTAGTCTATAGTCTGGACTATAAACTAGTCTATAGTCTGGACTATAAACTAGTCTATAGTCTGGACTATAAACTAGTCTATAGTCTGGACTATAAACTAGTCTATAGTCTGGACTATAAACTAGTCTATAGTCTGGACTATAAACTAGTCTATAGTCTGGACTATAAACTAGTCTATAGTCTGGACTATAAACTAGTCTATAGTCTGGACTATAAACTAGTCTATAGTCTGGACTATAAACTAGTCTATAGTCTGGACTATAAACACTAGTCTATAGTCTGGACTATAAACTAGTCTATAGTCTGGACTATAAACTAGTCTATAGTCTGGACTATAAACTAGTCTATAGTCTGGACTATAAACTAGTCTATAGTCTGGACTATAAACTAGTCTATAGTCTGGACTATAAACTAGTCTATAGTCTGGACTATAAACTAGTCTATAATCTGGACTATAAACTAGTCTATAATCTGGACTATAAACTAGTCTATAGTCTGGACTATAAACTAGTCTATAATCTGGACTATAAACTAGTCTATAATCTGGACTATAAACTATTCTATAGTCTGGACTATAAACTAGTCTATAATCTGGACTATAAACTAGTCTATAATCTGGACTATAAACTAGTCTATAGTCTGGACTATAAACTAGTCTATAATCTGGACTATAACTAGTCTATAATCTGGACTATAAACTAGTCTATAGTCTGGACTATAAACTAGTCTATAATCTGGACTATAAACTAGTCTATAATCTGGACTATAAACTAGTCTATAGTCTGGACTATAAACTAGTCTATAATCTGGACTATAAACTAGTCTATAATCTGGACTATAAACTAGTCTATAGTCTGGACTATAAACTAGTCTATAGTCTGGACTATAAACTAGTCTATAGTCTGGACTATAAACTAGTCTATAGTCTGGACTATAAACTAGTCTATAGTCTGGACTATAAAATAATCTATAGTCTGGACTATAAACTAATCTATAGTCTGGACTATAAACTAGTCTATAGTCTGGACTATAAACTAGTCTATTATCTGGACTATAAACTAGTCTATAGTCTGGACTATAAACTAGTCTATAATCTCGACTATAAACTAGTCTATAGTCTGGACTATAAACTAGTCTATAATCTCGACTATAAACTAGTCTATAGTCTGGACTATAAACTATTCTATAGTCTGGAATATAAACTAGTCTATAGTCTGGAATATAAACTAGTCTATAGTCTGGAATATAAACTAGTCTATAGTCTGGAATATAAACTAGTCTATAGTCTGGACTATAAACTAGTCTATAGCCTGGACTGTAAACTAGTCTATAGTCTGGACTATAAACTATAGTCTATAGTCTGAACTATAAACTAGTCTATAGTCTGGACTATAAACTAGTCTATAATCTGGACTATAAACTAGTCTATAATCTGGACTATAAACTAGTCTATAGTCTGGACTATAAACTAGTCTATAATCTGGACTATAAACTAGTCTATAGTCTGGACTATAAACTAGTCAATAATCTGGACTACAAACTAGTCTATAGTCTGGACTATAAAATAATCTATAGTCTGGACTATAAACTAGTCTATAGTCTGGACTATAAAATAATCTATAGTCTGGACTATAAACTAGTCTATAGTCTGGACTATAAAATAATCTATAGTCTGGACTATAAACTAGTCTATAGTCTGGACTATAAAATAGTCTATAATCTGGACTATAAACTAGTCTATAATCTGGACTATAAACTAGTCTATAGTCTGGACTATAAACTAGTCTATAGTCTGGACTATAAACTAGTCTATAGTCTGGACTATAAACTAGTCTATAGTCTGGACTATAAACTAGTCTATAGTCTGGACTATAAACTAGTCTATAGTCTGGACTATAAACTAGTCTATAGTCTGGACTATAAACTAGTCTATAGTCTGGACTATAAACTAGTCTATAGTCTGGACTATAAACTAGTCTATAGTCTGGACTATAAACTAGTCTATAGTCTGGACTATAAACTAGTCTATAGTCTGGACTATAAACTAGTCTATAGTCTGGACTATAAACTAGTCTATAGTCTGGACTATAAACTAGTCTATAGTCTGGACTATAAACTAGTCTATAGTCTGGACTATAAACTAGTCTATAGTCTGGACTATAAACTAGTCTATAGTCTGGACTATAAACTAGTCTATAGTCTGGACTATAAACTAGTCTATAGTCTGGACTATAAACTAGTCTATAGTCTGGACTATAAACTAGTCTATAGTCTGGACTATAAACTAGTCTATAGTCTGGACTATAAACTAGTCTATAGTCTGGACTATAAACTAGTCTATAGTCTGGACTATAAACTAGTCTATAGTCTGGACTATAAACTAGTCTATAGTCTGGACTATAAACTAGTCTATAGTCTGGACTATAAACTAGTCTATAGTCTGGACTATAAACTAGTCTATAGTCTGGACTATAAACTAGTCTATAGTCTGGACTATAAACTAGTCTATAGTCTGGACTATAAACTAGTCTATAGTCTGGACTATAAACTAGTCTATAGTCTGGACTATAAACTAGTCTATAGTCTGGACTATAAACTAGTCTATAGTCTGGACTATAAACTAGTCTATAGTCTGGACTATAAACTAGTCTATAGTCTGGACTATAAACTAGTCTATAGTCTGGACTATAAACTAGTCTATAGTCTGGACTATAAACTAGTCTATAGTCTGGACTATAAACTAGTCTATAGTCTGGACTATAAACTAGTCTATAGTCTGGACTATAAACTAGTCTATAGTCTGGACTATAAACTAGTCTATAGTCTGGACTATAAACTAGTCTATAGTCTGGACTATAAACTAGTCTATAGTCTGGACTATAAACTAGTCTATAGTCTGGACTATAAACTAGTCTATAGTCTGGACTATAAACTAGTCTATAGTCTGGACTATAAACTAGTCTATAGTCTGGACTATAAACTAGTCTATAGTCTGGACTATAAACTAGTCTATAGTCTGGACTATAAACTAGTCTATAGTCTGGACTATAAACTAGTCTATAGTCTGGACTATAAACTAGTCTATAGTCTGGACTATAAACTAGTCTATAGTCTGGACTATAAACTAGTCTATAGTCTGGACTATAAACTAGTCTATAGTCTGGACTATAAACTAGTCTATAGTCTGGACTATAAACTAGTCTATAGTCTGGACTATAAACTAGTCTATAGTCTGGACTATAAACTAGTCTATAGTCTGGACTATAAACTAGTCTATAGTCTGGACTATAAACTAGTCTATAGTCTGGACTATAAACTAGTCTATAGTCTGGACTATAAACTAGTCTATAGTCTGGACTATAAACTAGTCTATAGTCTGGACTATAAACTAGTCTATAGTCTGGACTATAAACTAGTCTATAGTCTGGACTATAAACTAGTCTATAATCTGGACTATAAACTAGTCTATAAGTCTGGACTATAAACTAGTCTATAGTCTGGACTATAAACTAGTCTATAGTCTGGACTATAAACTAGTCTATAGTCTGGACTATAAACTAGTCTATAGACTGGACTATAAACTAGTCTATAGTCTGGACTATAAACTAGTCTATAGTCTGGACTATAAACTAGTCTATAGTCTGGACTATAAACTAGTCTATAGTCTGGACTATAAACTAGTCTATAGTCTGGACTATAAACTAGTCTATAGTCTGGACTATAAACTAGTCTATAGTCTGGACTATAAACTAGTCTATAGTCTGGACTATAAACTAGTCTATAGTCTGGACTATAAACTAGTCTATAGTCTGGACTATAAACTAGTCTATAGTCTGGACTATAAACTAGTCTATAGTCTGGACTATAAACTAGTCTATAGTCTGGACTATAAACTAGTCTATAGTCTGGACTATAAACTAGTCTATAGTCTGGACTATAAACTAGTCTATAGTCTGGACTATAAACTAGTCTATAGTCTGGACTATAAACTAGTCTATAGTCTGGACTATAAACTAGTCTATAGTCTGGACTATAAACTAGTCTATAGTCTGGACTATAAACTAGTCTATAGTCTGGACTATAAACTAGTCTATAGTCTGGACTATAAACTAGTCTATAGTCTGGACTATAAACTAGTCTATAGTCTGGACTATAAACTAGTCTATAGTCTGGACTATAAACTAGTCTATAGTCTGGACTATAAACTAGTCTATAGTCTGGACTATAAACTAGTCTATAGTCTGGACTATAAACTAGTCTATAATCTGGACTATAAACTAGTCTATAGTCTGGACTATAAACTAGTCTATAATCTGGACTATAAACTAGTCTATAATCTGGACTATAAACTAGTCTATAATCTGGACTATAAACTAGTCTATAGTCTGGACTATAAACTAGTCTATAATCTGGACTATAAACTAGTCTATAATCTGGACTATAAACTAGTCTATAGTCTGGACTATAAACTAGTCTATAGTCTGGACTATAAACTAGTCTATAGTCTGGACTATAAACTAGTCTATAGTCCAGACTATAAACTAGTCTATAGTCTGGACTATAAAATAATCTATAGTCTGGACAATAAACTAATCTATAGTCTGGACTATAAACTAGTCTATAGTCTGGACTATAAACTAGTCTATTATCTGGACTATAAACTAGTCTATAGTCTGGACTATAAACTAGTCTATAATCTCGACTATAAACTAGTCTATAGTCTGGACTATAAACTAGTCTATAATCTCGACTATAAACTAGTCTATAGTCTGGACTATAAACTACTCTATAATCTGGACTATAAACTAGTCTATAGTCTGGACTATAAACTAGTCTATAATCTGGACTATAAACTAGTCTATTATCTGGACTATAAACTAGTCAATAATCTGGACTACAAACTAGTCTATAGTCTGGACTATAAACTAGTCTATAGTCTGGACTATAAAATAATCTATAGTCTGGACTATAAACTAATCTATAGTCTGGACTATAAACTAATCTATAGTCTGGACTATAAACTAATCTATAGTCTGGACTATAAACTAGCCTATAGTCTGGACTATAAACTAGTCTATTATCTGGACTATAAACTAGTCTATAATCTGGACTATAAACTAGTCTATAGTCTGGACTATAAACTAGTCTATAATCTGGACTATAAACTAGTCTATAGTCTGGACTATAAACTAGTCTATAGTCTGGACTATAAACTAGTCTATAGTCTGGACTATAAACTAGTCTATAGTCTGGACTATAAACTAGTCTATAGTCTGGACTATAAACTAGTCTATAGTCTGGACTATAAACTAGTCTATAGTCTGGACTATAAACTAGTCTATAGTCTGGACTATAAACTAGTCTATAGTCTGGACTATAAACTAGTCTATAGTCTGGACTATAAACTAGTCTATAGTCTGGACTATAAACTAGTCTATAGTCTGGACTATAAACTAGTCTATATTCTGGACTATAAACTAGTCTATAGTCTGGACTATAAACTAGTCTATAGTCTGGACTATAAACTAGTCTATAGTCTGGACTATAAACTAGTCTATAGTCTGGACTATAAACTAGTCTATAGTCTGGACTATAAACTAGTCTATAGTCTGGACTATAAACTAGTCTATAATCTGGACTATAAACTAGTCTATAATCTGGACTATAAACTAGTCTATAGTCTGGACTATAAACTAGTCTATAATCTGGACTATAAACTAGTCTATAGTCTGGACTATAAACTAGTCTATAGTCTGGACTATAAACTAGTCTATAATCTGGACTATAAACTAGTCTATAGTCTGGACTATAAACTAGTCTATAGTCTGGACTATAAACTAGTCTATAGTCTGGACTATAAACTAGTCTATAGACTGGACTATAAACTAGTCTATAGACTGGACTATAAACTAGTCTATAGTCTGGACTATAAACTAGTCTATAGTCTGGACTATAAACTAGTCTATAGTCTGGACTATAAACTAGTCTATAGTCTGGACTATAAACTAGTCTATAGTCTGGACTATAAACTAGTCTATAGTCTGGACTATAAACTAGTCTATAGTCTGGACTATAAACTAGTCTATAGTCTGGACTATAAACTAGTCTATAGTCTGGACTATAAACTAGTCTATAGTCTGGACTATAAACTAGTCTATAGTCTGGACTATAAACTAGTCTATAGTCTGGACTATAAACTAGTCTATAGTCTGGACTATAAACTAGTCTATAGTCTGGACTATAAACTAGTCTATAGTCTGGACTATAAACTAGTCTATAGTCTGGACTATAAACTAGTCTATAGTCTGGACTATAAACTAGTCTATAGTCTGGACTATAAACTAGTCTATAGTCTGGACTATAAACTAGTCTATAGTCTGGACTATAAACTAGTCTATAGTCTGGACTATAAACTAGTCTATAATCTGGACTATAAACTAGTCTATAATCTGGACTATAAACTAGTCTATAGTCTGGACTATAAACTAGTCTATAGTCTGGACTATAAACTAGTCTATAATCTGGACTATAAACTAGTCTATAATCTGGACTATAAACTAGTCTATAGTCTGGACTATAAACTAGTCTATAGTCTGGACTATAAACTAGTCTATAGTCTGGACTATAAACTAGTCTATAGACTGGACTATAAACTAGTCTATAGTCTGGACTATAAACTAGTCTATAGTCTGGACTATAAACTAGTCTATAGTCTGGACTATAAACTAGTCTATAGTCTGGACTATAAACTAGTCTATAGTCTGGACTATAAACTAGTCTATAGTCTGGACTATAAACTAGTCTATAGTCTGGACTATAAACTAGTCTATAGTCTGGACTATAAACTAGTCTATAGTCTGGACTATAAACTAGTCTATAGTCTGGACTATAAACTAGTCTATAGTCTGGACTATAAACTAGTCTATAGTCTGGACTATAAACTAGTCTATAGTCTGGACTATAAACTAGTCTATAGTCTGGACTATAAACTAGTCTATAGTCTGGACTATAAACTAGTCTATAGTCTGGACTATAAACTAGTCTATAGTCTGGACTATAAACTAGTCTATAGTCTGGACTATAAACTAGTCTATAGTCTGGACTATAAACTAGTCTATAGTCTGGACTATAAACTAGTCTATAGTCTGGACTATAAACTAGTCTATAGTCTGGACTATAAACTAGTCTATAGTCTGGACTATAAACTAGTCTATAGTCTGGACTATAAACTAGTCTATAGTCTGGACTATAAACTAGTCTATAGTCTGGACTATAAACTAGTCTATAGTCTGGACTATAAACTAGTCTATAATCTGGACTATAAACTAGTCTATAGTCTGGACTATAAACTAGTCTATAATCTGGACTATAAACTAGTCTATAGTCTGGACTATAAACTAGTCTATAATCTGGACTATAAACTAGTCTATAGTCTGGACTATAAACTAGTCTATAATCTGGACTATAAACTAGTCTATAATCTGGACTATAAACTAGTCTATAGTCTGGACTATAAACTAGTCTATAGTCTGGACTATAAACTAGTCTATAGTCCGGACTATAAACTAGTCTATAGTCTGGACTATAAAATAATCTATAGTCTGGACAATAAACTAATCTATAGTCTGGACTATAAACTAGTCTATAGTCTGGACTATAAACTAGTCTATTATCTGGACTATAAACTAGTCTATAGTCTGGACTATAAACTAGTCTATAATCTCGACTATAAACTAGTCTATAGTCTGGACTATAAACTAGTCTATAATCTCGACTATAAACTAGTCTATAGTCTGGACTATAAACTACTCTATAATCTGGACTATAAACTAGTCTATAGTCTGGACTATAAACTAGTCTATAATCTGGACTATAAACTAGTCTATAGTCTGGACTATAAACTAGTCAATAATCTGGACTACAAACTAGTCTATAGTCTGGACTATAAACTAGTCTATAGTCTGGACTATAAAATAATCTATAGTCTGGACTATAAACTAATCTATAGTCTGGACTATAAACTAATCTATAGTCTGGACTATAAACTAATCTATAGTCTGGACTATAAACTAGCCTATAGTCTGGACTATAAACTAGTCTATTATCTGGACTATAAACTAGTCTATAATCTGGACTATAAACTAGTCTATAGTCTGGACTATAAACTAGTCTATAATCTGGACTATAAACTAGTCTATAGTCTGGACTATAAACTAGTCTATAGTCTGGACTATAAACTAGTCTATAGTCTGGACTATAAACTAGTCTATAGTCTGGACTATAAACTAGTCTATAGTCTGGACTATAAACTAGTCTATAGTCTGGACTATAAACTAGTCTATAGTCTGGACTATAAACTAGTCTATAGTCTGGACTATAAACTAGTCTATAGTCTGGACTATAAACTAGTCTATAGTCTGGACTATAAACTAGTCCATAGTCTGGACTATAAACTAGTCTATAGTCTGGACTATAAACTAGTCTATATTCTGGACTATAAACTAGTCTATAGTCTGGACTATAAACTAGTCTATAGTCTGGACTATAAACTAGTCTATAGTCTGGACTATAAACTAGTCTATAGTCTGGACTATAAACTAGTCTATAGTCTGGACTATAAACTAGTCTATAGTCTGGACTATAAACTAGTCTATAGTCTGGACTATAAACTAGTCTATAGTCTGGACTATAAACTAGTCTATAGTCTGGACTATAAACTAGTCTATAGTCTGGATTATAAACTAGTCTATAATCTGGACTATAAACTAGTCTATAGTCTGGATTATAAACTAGTCTATAATCTGGACTATAAACTAGTCTATAGTCTGGACTATAAACTAGTCTATAGTCTGGACTATAAACTAGTCTATAATCTGGACTATAAACTAGTCTATAGTCTGGACTATAAACTAGTCTATAGTCTGGACTATAAACTAGTCTATAGTCTGGACTATAAACTAGTCTATAGACTGGACTATAAACTAGTCTATAGACTGGACTATAAACTAGTCTATAGTCTGGACTATAAACTAGTCTATAGTCTGGACTATAAACTAGTCTATAGTCTGGACTATAAACTAGTCTATAGTCTGGACTATAAACTAGTCTATAGTCTGGACTATAAACTAGTCTATAGTCTGGACTATAAACTAGTCTATAGTCTGGACTATAAACTAGTCTATAGTCTGGACTATAAACTAGTCTATAGTCTGGACTATAAACTAGTCTATAGTCTGGACTATAAACTAGTCTATAGTCTGGACTATAAACTAGTCTATAGTCTGGACTATAAACTAGTCTATAGTCTGGACTATAAACTAGTCTATAGTCTGGACTATAAACTAGTCTATAGTCTGGACTATAAACTAGTCTATAGTCTGGACTATAAACTAGTCTATAGTCTGGACTATAAACTAGTCTATAGTCTGGACTATAAACTAGTCTATAGTCTGGACTATAAACTAGTCTATAGTCTGGACTATAAACTAGTCTATAGTCTGGACTATAAACTAGTCTATAGTCTGGACTATAAACTAGTCTATAGTCTGGACTATAAACTAGTCTATAGTCTGGACTATAAACTAGTCTATAGTCTGGACTATAAACTAGTCTATAGTCTGGACTATAAACTAGTCTATAGTCTGGACTATAAACTAGTCTATAGTCTGGACTATAAACTAGTCTATAGTCTGGACTATAAACTAGTCTATAGTCTGGACTATAAACTAGTCTATAGTCTGGACTATAAACTAGTCTATAGTCTGGACTATAAACTAGTCTATAGTCTGGACTATAAACTAGTCTATAGTGTGGACTATAAACTAGTCTATAGTCTGGACTATAAACTAGTCTATAGTCTGGACTATAAACTAGTCTATAGTCTGGACTATAAACTAGTCTATAGTCTGGACTATAAACTAGTCTATAGTCTGGACTATAAACTAGTCTATAGTCTGGACTATAAACTAGTCTATAGTCTGGACTATAAACTAGTCTATAGTCTGGACTATAAACTAGTCTATAGTCTGGACTATAAACTAGTCTATAGTCTGGACTATAAACTAGTCTATAGTCTGGACTATAAACTAGTCTATAGTCTGGACTATAAACTAGTCTATAATCTGGACTATAAACTAGTCTATAATCTGGACTATAAACTAGTCTATAATCTGGACTATAAACTAGTCTATAATCTGGACTATAAACTAGTCTATAATCTGGACTATAAACTAGTCTATAATCTGGACTATAAACTAGTCTATAATCTGGACTATAAACTAGTCTATAGTCTGGACTATAAACTAGTCTATAATCTGGACTATAAACTAGTCTATAGTCTGGACTATAAACTAGTCTATAATCTGGACTATAAACTAGTCTATAGTCTGGACTATAAACTAGTCTATAATCTGGACTATAAACTAGTCTATAATCTGGACTATAAACTAGTCTATAGTCTGGACTATAAACTAGTCTATAGTCTGGACTATAAACTAGTCTATAGTCTGGACTATAAAATAATCTATAGTCTGGACAATAAACTAATCTATAGTCTGGACTATAAACTAGTCTATAGTCTGGACTATAAACTAGTCTATTATCTGGACTATAAACTAGTCTATAGTCTGGACTATAAACTAGTCTATAATCTCGACTATAAACTAGTCTATAGTCTGGACTATAAACTAGTCTATAATCTCGACTATAAACTAGTCTATAGTCTGGACTATAAACTATTCTATAGTCTGGAATATAAACTAGTCTATAGTCTGGAATATAAACTAGTCTATAGTCTGGAATATAAACTAGTCTATAGTCTGGACTATAAACTAGTCTATAGCCTGGACTGTAAACTAGTCTATAGTCTGGACTATAAACTATAGTCTATAGTCTGAACTATAAACTAGTCTATAGTCTGGACTATAAACTATAGTCTATAGTCTGGACTATAAACTATAGTCTAAAGTCTGGACTATAAACTATAGTCTATAGTCTGGACTATAAACTAGTCTATAGTCTGGACTATAAACTATAGTCTATAGTCTGGACTATAAACTAGTCTATAGTCTGGACTATAAACTAGTCTATAGTCTGGACTATAAACTAGTCTATAGTCTGGACTATAAACTAGTCTATTATCTGGACTATAAACTAGTCTATAATCTGGACTATAAACTAGTCTATAATCTGGACTATAAACTAGTCTATAATCTGGACTATAAACTAGTCTATAATCTGGACTATAAACTAGTCTATAGTCTGGACTATAAACTAGTCTATAGTCTGGACTATAAACTAGTCTATAATCTGGGCTATAAACTAGTCTATAGTCTGGACTATAACCTAGTCTATAATCTGGACTATAACCTAGTCTATAATCTGGACTATAAACTAGTCTATAGTCTGGACTATAAACTAGTCTATAATCTGGACTATAAACTAGTCTATAATCTGGACTATAAACTAGTCTATAGTCTGGAATATAAACTAGTCTATTATCTGGACTATAAACTAATCTATAGTCTGGACTATAAACTAGTCTATAATCTCGACTATAAAGTAGTCTATAGTCTGGACTATAAACTAGTCTATAGTCTGGACTATAAACTAGTCTATAATCTCGACTATAAACTAGTCTATAATCTCGACTATAAACTAGTCTATAGTCTGGACTATAAACTAGTCTATAGTCTGTACTATAAACTAGTCTATAGTCTGGACTATAAACTAGTCTATAGTCTGGACTATAAACTAGTCTATAGCCTGGACTATAAACTAGTCTATAGTCTGGACTATAAACTAGTCTATAGCCTGGACTATAAACTAGTCTATAGTCTGGACTATAAACTAGTCTATAGTCTGGACTATAAACTAGTCTATAGTCTGGACTATAAACTAGTCTATAGTCTGGACTATAAACTAGTCTATAGTCTGGACTATAAACTAGTCTATAGTCTGGACTATAAACTAGTCTATAGTCTGGACTATAAACTAGTCTATAGTCTGGACTATAAACTAGTCTATAATCTGGACTATAAACCAGTCTATAATCTGGACTATAAACTACTCTATAATCTGGACTATAAACTAGTCTATAGTCTGGACTATAAACTAGTCTATAATCTGGACTATAAACTAGTCTATAGTCTGGACTATAAACTAGTCAATAATCTGGACTACAAACTAGTCTATAGTCTGGACTATAAACTAGTCTATAGTCTGGACTATAAAATAATCTATAGTCTGGACTATAAACTAATCTATAGTCTGGACTATAAACTAATCTATAGTCTGGACTATAAACTAGCCTATAGTCTGGACTATAAACTAGTCTATTATCTGGACTATAAACTAGTCTATAATCTGGACTATAAACTAGTCTATAGTCTGGACTATAAACTAGTCTATAGTCTGGACTATAAACTAGTCTATAGTCTGGACTATAAACTAGTCTATAGTCTGGACTATAAACTAGTCTATAGTCTGGACTATAAACTAGTCTATAGTCTGGACTATAAACTAGTCTATAGTCTGGACTATAAACTAGTCTATAGTCTGGACTATAAACTAGTCTATAGTCTGGACTATAAACTAGTCTATAGTCTGGACTATAAACTAGTCTATAGTCTGGACTATAAACTAGTCTATAATCTGGACTATAAACTAGTCTATAATCTGGACTATAAACTAGTCTATAATCTGGACTATAAACTAGTCTATAGTCTGGACTATAAACTAGTCTATAATCTGGACTATAAACTAGTCTATAGTCTGGACTATAAAATAATCTATAGTCTGGATTATAAACTAATCTATAGTCTGGACTATAAACTAGTCTATAGTCTGGACTATAAACTAGTCTATTATCTGGACTATAAACTAGTCTATAGTCTGGACTATAAACTAGTCTATAATCTCTACTATAAACTAGTCTATAGTCTGGACTATAAACTATTCTATAGTCTGGACTATAAACTATTCTATAGTCTGGAATATAAACTAGTCTATAGTCTGGAATATAAACTAGTCTATAGTCTGGAATATAAACTAGTCTATAGTCTGGACTATAAACTAGTCTATAGTCTGGATTATAAACTAGTCTATAGACTGGCCTATAAACTAGTCTATAGTCTGGACTATAAACTAGTCTATAGTCTGGACTATAAACTAGTCTATAGTCTGGATTAAAAACTAGTCTATAGTCTGGACTATAAACTTGTCTATAGTCTGGATTATAAACTAGTCTATAGTCTGAACTATAAACTTGTCTATAGTCTGGACTATAAACTAGTCTATAGTCTGGACTATAAACTAGTCTATAGTCTGGACTATAAACTAGTCTATAGTCTGGACTATAAGCTAGTCTATAGTCTGGACTATAAACTAGTCTATAGTCTGGACTATAAACTAGTCTATAGTCTGGAGTATAAACTAGTCTATAGTCTGGACTAATAACTAGTCTATAGTCTGGACTATAAACTAGTCTATAGTCTGGACTATAAACTAGTCTATAGTCTGGACTATAAACTAGTCTATAGTCTGGACTATAAACTAGTCTATAGTCTGGGCTATAAACTAGTCTATAGTCTGGACTATAAACTAGTCTATAGTCTGGACTATAAACTAGTCTATAGTCTGGACTATAAACTAGTCTATAGTCTGGACTATAAACTAGTCTATAGTCTGGACTATAAACTAGTCTATAGTCTGAACTATAAACTAGTCTATAGTCTGGACTATAAACTAGTCTATAGTCTGGACTATAAACTAGTCTATAGTCTGGACTATAAACTAGTCTATAGTCTGGACTATAAACTAGTCTATAGTCTGGACTATAAACTAGTCTATAGTCTGGACTATAAACTAGTCTATAGTCTGGACTATAAACTAGTCTATAGTCTGGACTATAAACTAGTCTATAGTCTGGACTATAAACTAGTCTATAGTCTGGACTATAAACTAGTCTATAGTCTGGACTATAAACTAGTCTATAGTCTGGACTATAAACTAGTCTATAGTCTGGACTATAAACTAGTCTATAGTCTGGACTATAAACTAGTCTATAGTCTGGACTATAAACTAGTCTATAGTCTGGACTATAAACTAGTCTATAGTCTGGACTATAAACTAGTCTATAGTCTGGACTATAAACTAGTCTATAGTCTGGACTATAAACTAGTCTGTAGTCTGGAATATAAACTAGTCTATAGTCTGGAACATAAACTAGTCTATAGTCTGGAATATAAACTAGTCTATAGTCTGGAACATAAACTAGTCTATAGTCTGGAATATAAACTAGTCTATAGTCTGGACTATAAACTAGTCTATAGTCTGGATTATAAACTAGTCTATAGACTGGCCTATAAACTAGTCTATAGTCTGGACTATAAACTAGTCTATAGTCTGGACTATAAACTAGTCTATAGTCTGGACTATAAACTAGTCTATAATCTGGACTATAAACTACTCTATAATCTGGACTATAAACTAGTCTATAGTCTGGACTATAAACTAGTCAATAATCTGGACTACAAACTAGTCTATAGTCTGGACTATAAACTAGTCTATAGTCTGGACTATAAAATAATCTATAGTCTGGACTATAAACTAATCTATAGTCTGGACTATAAACTAGTCTATAGTCTGGACTATAAACTAGTCTATAGTCTGGACTATAAACTAGTCTATAGTCTGGATTATAAACTAGTCTATAGTCTGGACTATAAACTAGTCTATAGTCTGGACTATAAACTAGTCTATAATCTGGACTATAAACTACTCTATAATCTGGACTATAAACTAGTCTATAGTCTGGACTAGTCTATAGTCTGGACTATAAACTAGTCTATAATCTGGACTATAAACTACTCTATAATCTGGACTATAAACTAGTCTATAGTCTGGACTATAAACTAGTCTATAATCTGGACTATAAACTAGTCTATAGTCTGGACTATAAACTAGTCAATAATCTGGACTACAAACTAGTCTACAGTCTGGACTATAAACTAGTCTATAGTCTGGACTATAAAATAATCTATAGTCTGGACTATAAACTAATCTATAGTCTGGAATATAAACTAATCTATAGTCTGGACTATAAACTAGCCTATAGTCTGGACTATAAACTATTCTATAGTCTGGACTATAAACTAGTCTATAGTCTGGACTATAAACTAGTCTATAGCCTGGACTATAAACTAGTCTATAGTCTGGACTATAAACTAGTCTATAGTCTGGACTATAAACTAGTCTATAGTCTGGACTGTAAACTAGTCTATAGTCTGGACTATAAACTAGTCTATAGTCTGGACTGTAAACTAGTCTATAGTCTGGAGTATAAACTAGTCTATAGTCTGGATTATAAACTAGTCTATAGTCTGGATTATAAACTAGTCTATAGTCTGGACTATAAACTAGTCTATAGTCTGGACTATAAACTAGTCTATAGTCTGGAATATAAACTAGTCTATAGTCTGGAACATAAACTAGTCTATAGTCTGGAATATAAACTAGTCTATAGTCTGGAACATAAACTAGTCTATAGTCTGAAATATAAACTAGTCTATAGTCTGGACTATAAACTAGTCTATAGTCTGGATTATAAACTAGTCTATAGACTGGCCTATAAACTAGTCTATAGTCTGGACTATAAACTAGTCTATAGTCTGGACTATAAACTAGTCTATAGTCTGGACTATAAACTAGTCTATAATCTGGACTATAAACTACTCTATAATCTGGACTATAAACTAGTCTATAGTCTGGACTATAAACTAGTCAATAATCTGGACTACAAACTAGTCTATAGTCTGGACTATAAACTAGTCTATAGTCTGGACTATAAACTAATCTATAGTCTGGACTATAAACTAATCTATAGTCTGGACTATAAACTAATCTATAGTCTGGAATATAAACTAGTCTATAGTCTGGACTATAAACTAGTCTATAGCCTGGACTGTAAACTAGTCTATAGTCTGGACTATAAACTATAGTCTATAGTCTGGACTATAAACTATAGTCTAAAGTCTGGACTATAAACTATAGTCTATAGTCTGGACTATAAACTAGTCTATAGTCTGGACTATAAACTAGTCTATAGTCTGGACTATAAACTATAGTCTATAGTCTGGACTATAAACTAGTCTAGTCTGGACTATAAACTAGTCTATAGTCTGGACTATAAACTAGTCTATAGTCTGGACTATAAACTAGTCTATAGTCTGGACTATAAACTAGTCTATAGTCTGGACTATAAACTAGTCTATAGTCTGGACTATAAACTAGTCTATAGTCTGGACTATAAACTAGTCTATAGTCTGGACTATAAACTAGTCTATAGTCTGGACTATAAACTAGTCTATAGTCTGGACTATAAACTAGTCTATAATCTGGACTATAAACTAGTCTATAATCTGGACTATAAACTAGTCTATAATCTGGACTATAAACTAGTCTATAATCTGGACTATAAACTAGTCTATAGTCTGGACTATAAACTAGTCTATAATCTGGACTATAAACTAGTCTATAGTCTGGACTATAAACTAGTCTATAATCTGGACTATAAACTAGTCTATAGTCTGGACTATAAACTAGTCTATAGTCTGGACTATAAACTAGTCTATAGTCTGGACTATAAACTAGTCTATAATCTGGACTATAAACTAGTCTATAATCTGGACTATAAACTAGTCTATAATCTGGACTATAAACTAGTCTATAATCTGGACTATAAACTAGTCTATAGTCTGGACTATAAACTAGTCTATAATCTCTACTATAAACTAGTCTATAGTCTGGACTATAAACTATTCTATAGTCTGGACTATAAACTATTCTATAGTCTGGACTATAAACTATAGTCTATAGTCTGGACTATAAACTAGTCTAGTCTGGACTATAAACTAGTCTATAGTCTGGACTATAAACTAGTCTATAGTCTGGACTATAAACTAGTCTATAGTCTGGACTATAAACTAGTCTATAGTCTGGACTATAAACTAGTCTATAGTCTGGACTATAAACTAGTCTATAGTCTGGACTATAAACTAGTCTATAGTCTGGACTATAAACTAGTCTATAGTCTGGACTATAAACTAGTCTATAGTCTGGACTATAAACTAGTCTATAATCTGGACTATAAACTAGTCTATAATCTGGACTATAAACTAGTCTATAATCTGGACTATAAACTAGTCTATAATCTGGACTATAAACTAGTCTATAGTCTGGACTATAAACTAGTCTATAATCTGGACTATAAACTAGTCTATAGTCTGGACTATAAACTAGTCTATAATCTGGACTATAAACTAGTCTATAGTCTGGACTATAAACTAGTCTATAGTCTGGACTATAAACTAGTCTATAGTCTGGACTATAAACTAGTCTATAATCTGGACTATAAACTAGTCTATAATCTGGACTATAAACTAGTCTATAATCTGGACTATAAACTAGTCTATAATCTGGACTATAAACTAGTCTATAGTCTGGACTATAAACTAGTCTATAATCTCTACTATAAACTAGTCTATAGTCTGGACTATAAACTATTCTATAGTCTGGACTATAAACTATTCTATAGTCTGGAATATAAACTAGTCTATAGTCTGGAATATAAACTAGTCTATAGTCTGGAATATAAACTAGTCTATAGTCTGGACTATAAACTAGTCTATAGTCTGGATTATAAACTAGTCTATAGACTGGCCTATAAACTAGTCTATAGTCTGGACTATAAACTAGTCTATAGTCTGGACTATAAACTAGTCTATAGTCTGGATTAAAAACTAGTCTATAGTCTGGACTATAAAGTTGTCTATAGTCTGGATTATAAACTAGTCTATAGTCTGGACTATAAACTTGTCTATAGTCTGGACTATAAACTAGGCTATAGTCTGGACTATAAACTAGTCTATAGTCTGGACTATAAGCTAGTCTATAGTCTGGACTATAAACTAGTCTATAGTCTGGACTATAAACTAGTCTATAGTCTGGACTATAAACTAGTCTATAGTCTGGACTATAAACTAGTCTATAGTCTGGACTATAAACTAGTCTATAGTCTGGACTATAAACTAGTCTATAGTCTGGACTAATAACTAGTCTATAGTCTGGACTATAAACTAGTCTATAGTCTGGACTATAAACTAGTCTATAGTCTGGACTATAAACTAGTCTATAGTCTGGACTATAAACTAGTCTATAGTCTGGACTATAAACTAGTCTATAGTCTGGACTATAAACTAGTCTATAGTCTGGAATATAAACTAGTCTATAGTCTGGACTATAAACTAGTCTATAGTCTGGAATATAAACTAGTCTATAGTCTGGACTATAAACTAGTCTATAGTCTGGAATATAAACTAGTCTATAGTCTGGACTATAAACTAGTCTATAGTCTGGACTATAAACTAGTCTATAGTCTGGAATATAAACTAGTCTATAGTCTGGACTATAAACTAGTCTATAGTCTGGACTATAAACTAGTCTATAGTCTGGACTATAAACTAGTCTATAGTCTGGACTATAAACTAGTCTATAGTCTGGACTATAAACTAGTCTATAGTCTGGACTATAAACTAGTCTATAGTCTGGACTATAAACTAGTCTATAGTCTGGACTATAAACTAGTCTATAGTCTGGACTATAAACTAGTCTATAGTCTGGACTATAAACTAGTCTATAGTCTGGACTATAAACTAGTCTATAGTCTGGACTATAAACTAGTCTATAGTCTGGAATATAAACTAGTCTATAGTCTGGAACATAAACTAGTCTATAGTCTGGAATATAAACTAGTCTATAGTCTGGAACATAAACTAGTCTATAGTCTGGAATATAAACTAGTCTATAGTCTGGACTATAAACTAGTCTATAGTCTGGATTATAAACTAGTCTATAGACTGGCCTATAAACTAGTCTATAGTCTGGATTATAAACTAGTCTATAGACTGGCCTATAAACTAGTCTATAGTCTGGACTATAAACTAGTCTATAGTCTGGACTATAAACTAGTCTATAACCTGGACTATAAACTACTCTATAATCTGGACTATAAACTAGTCTATAGTCTGGACTATAAACTAGTCAATAATCTGGACTACAAACTAGTCTATAGTCTGGACTATAAACTAGTCTATAGTCTGGACTATAAAATAATCTATAGTCTGGACTATAAACTAATCTATAGTCTGGACTATAAACTAATCTATAGTCTGGACTATAAACTAGTCTATAGTCTGGACTATAAACTAGTCTATAGTCTGGACTATAAACTAGTCTATAGTCTGGATTATAAACTAGTCTATAGTCTGGACTATAAACTAGTCTATAGTCTGGACTATAAACTAGTCTATAATCTGGACTATAAACTACTCTACAATCTGGACTATAAACTAGTCTATAGTCTGGACTAGTCTATAGTCTGGACTATAAACTAGTCTATAATCTGGACTATAAACTACTCTATAATCTGGACTATAAACTAGTCTATAGTCTGGACTATAAACTAGTCTATAATCTGGACTATAAACTAGTCTATAGTCTGGACTATAAACTAGTCAATAATCTGGACTATAAACTAGTCTATAGTCTGGACTATAAAATAATCTATAGTCTGGACTATAAACTAATCTATAGTCTGGACTATAAACTAATCTATAGTCTGGACTATAAACTAGTCTATAGTCTGGACTATAAACTATTCTATAGTCTGGACTATAAACTATTCTATAGTCTGGACTATAAACTATTCTATAGTCTGGACTATAAACTAGTCTATAGTCTGGACTATAAACTAGTCTATAGTCTGGACTATAAACTAGTCTATAGTCTGGACTATAAACTAGTCTATAGTCTGGACTATAAACTAGTCTATAGTCTGGACTGTAAACTAGTCTATAGTCTGGACTATAAACTATAGTCTATAGTCTGAACTATAAACTAGTCTATAGTCTGGACTATAAACTATAGTCTATAGTCTGGACTATAAACTATAGTCTATAGTCTGGACTATAAACTATAGTCTAAAGTCTGGACTATAAACTATAGTCTATAGTCTGGACTATAAACTAGTCTATAGTCTGGACTATAAACTAGTCTATAGTCTGGACTATAAACTAGTCTATAGTCTGGACTATAAACTAGTCTATTATCTGGACTATAAACTAGTCTATAATCTGGACTATAAACTAGTCTATAATCTGGACTATAAACTAGTCTATAGTCTGGACTATAAACTAGTCTATAGTCTGGACTATAAACTAGTCTATAATCTGGGCTATAAACTAGTCTATAGTCTGGACTATAAACTAGTCTATAGTCTGGACTATAAACTAGTCTATAGTCTGGACTATAAACTAGTCTATAATCTGGACTATAAACTAGTCTATAATCTGGACTATAAACTAGTCTATAGTCTGGAATATAAACTAGTCTATTATCTGGACTATAAACTAGTCTATAGTCTGGACTATAAACTAGTCTATAATCTCGACTATAAAATAGTCTATAGTCTGGACTATAAACTAGTCTATAGTCTGGACTATAAACTAGTCTATAGTCTGGACTATAAACTAGTCTATAGTCTGGACTATAAACTAGTCTATAATCTCGACTATAAACTAGTCTATAATCTCGACTATAAACTAGTCTATAGTCTGTACTATAAACTAGTCTATAGTCTGGACTATAAACTAGTCTATAGTCTGGACTATAAACTAGTCTATAGTCTGGACTATAAACTAGTCTATAGCCTGGACTATAAACTAGTCTATAATCTGGACTATAAACTACTCTATAATCTGGACTATAAACTAGTCTATAGTCTGGACTATAAACTAGTCTATAATCTGGACTATAAACTAGTCTATAGTCTGGTCTATAAACTAGTCAATAATCTGGACTACAAACTAGTCTATAGTCTGGACTAGAAACTAGTCTATAATCTGGACTATAAACTAGTCTATAATCTGGACTATAAACTACTCTATAATCTGGACTATAAACTAGTCTATAGTCTGGACTATAAACTAGTCTATAATCTGGACTATAAACTAGTCTATAGTCTGGACTATAAACTAGTCAATAATCTGGACTACAAACTAGTCTATAGTCTGGACTAGAAACTAGTCTATAGTCTGGACTATAAAATAATCTATAGTCTGGACTATAAACTAATCTATAGTCTGGACAATAAACTAATCTATAGTCTGGACTATAAACTAGTCTATAGTCTGGACTATAAACTAGTCTATTATCTGGACTATAAACTAGTCTATAATCTGGACTATAAACTAGTCTATAGTCTGGACTATAAACTAGTCTATAGTCTGGACTATAAACTAGTCTATAGTCTGGACTATAAACTAGTCTATAGTCTGGACTATAAACTAGTCTATAGTCTGGACTATAAACTAGTCTATAGTCTGGACTATAAACTAGTCTATAGTCTGGACTATAAACTAGTCTATAGTCTGGACTATAAACTAGTCTATAGTCTGGACTATAAACTAGTCTATAGTCTGGACTATAAACTAGTCTATAGTCTGGACTATAAACTAGTCTATAGTCTGGACTATAAACTAGTCTATAGTCTGGACTATAAACTAGTCTATAGTCTGGACTATAAACTAGTCTATAGTCTGGACTATAATCTAGTCTATAATCTGGACTATAAACTAGTCTATAGTCTGGACTATAAAATAATCTATAGTCTGGACTATAAACTAATCTATAGTCTGGACTATAAACTAGTCTATAGTCTGGACTATAAACTAGTCTATTATCTGGACTATAAACTAGTCTATAGTCTGAACTATAAACTAGTCTATAATCTCGACTATAAACTAGTCTATAGTCTGGACTATAAACTATTCTATAGTCTGGACTATAAACTATTCTATAGTCTGGAATATAAACTAGTCTATAGTCTGGAATATAAACTAGTCTATAGTCTGGAATATAAACTAGTCTATAGTCTGGACTATAAACTAGTCTATAGTCTGGATTATAAACTAGTCTATAGACTGGCCTATAAACTAGTCTATAGTCTGGACTATAAACTAGTCTATAGTCTGGACTATAAACTAGTCTATAGTCTGGACTATAAACTAGTCTATAGTCTGGACTATAAACTAGTCTATAGTCTGGACTATAAACTAGTCTATAGTCTGGACTATAAACTAGTCTATAGTCTGGACTATAAACTAGTCTATAGTCTGGACTATAAACTAGTCTATAGTCTGGAATATAAACTAGTCTATAGTCTGGAACATAAACTAGTCTATAGTCTGGAATATAAACTAGTCTATAGTCTGGACTATAAACTAGTCTATAGTCTGGATTATAAACTAGTCTATAGACTGGCCTATAAACTAGTCTATAGTCTGGACTATAAACTAGTCTATAGTCTGGACAATAAACTAGTCTATAGTCTGGACTATAAACTAGTCTATAATCTGGACTATAAACTACTCTATAATCTGGACTATAAACTAGTCTATAGTCTGGACTATAAACTACTCTATAATCTGGACTATAAACTAGTCTATAGTCTGGACTATAAACTAGTCAATAATCTGGACTACAAACTAGTCTATAGTCTGGACTATAAACTAGTCTATAGTCTGGACTATAAAATAATCTATAGTCTGGACTATAAACTAATCTATAGTCTGGACTATAAACTAGTCTATAGTCTGGACTATAAACTAGTCTATAGTCTGGACTATAAACTAGTCTATAGTCTGGACTATAAACTAGTCTATAGTCTGGACTATAAACTAGTCTATAGTCTGGACTATAAACTACTCTATAATCTGGACTATAAACTAGTCTATAGTCTGGACTATAAACTAGTCTATAGTCTGGACTAGTCTATAGTCTGGACTATAAACTAGTCTATAATCTGGACTATAAACTACTCTATAATCTGGACTATAAACTAGTCTATAGTCTGGACTATAAACTAGTCTATAATCTGGACTATAAACTAGTCTATAGTCTGGACTATAAACTAGTCAATAATCTGGACTACAAACTAGTCTATAGTCCGGACTATAAACTAGTCTATAGTCTGGACTATAAAATAATCTATAGTCTGGACTATAAAATAATCTATAGTCTGGACTATAAACTAATCTATAGTCTGGACTATAAACTAATCTATAGTCTGGACTATAAACTAGTCTATAGTCTGGACTATAAACTAGTCTATAGTCTGGACTATAAACTATTCTATAGTCTGGACTATAAACTAGTCTATAGTCTGAACTATAAACTAGTCTATAGTCTGGACTGTAAACTAGTCTATAGTCTGGACTATAAACTATAGTCTATAGTCTGAACTATAAACTAGTCTATAGTCTGGACTATAAACTATAGTCTATAGTCTGGACTATAAACTATAGTCTAAAGTCTGGACTATAAACTATAGTCTATAGTCTGGACTATAAACTAGTCTATAGTCTGGACTATAAACTAGTCTATAGTCTGGACTATAAACTAGTCTATAGTCTGGACTATAAACTAGTCTATAGTCTGGACTATAAACTAGTCTATTATCTGGACTATAAACTAGTCTATAATCTGGACTATAAACTAGTCTATAATCTGTACTATAAACTAGTCTATAGTCTGGACTATAAACTAGTCTATAATCTGGGCTATAAACTAGTCTATAGTCTGGACTATAAACTAGTCTATAATCTGGACTATAAACTAGTCTATAGTCTGGACTATAAACTAGTCTATAATCTGGACTATAAACTAGTCTATAATCTGGACTATAAACTAGTCTATAGTCTGGAATATAAACTAGTCTATTATCTGGAATATAAACTAGTCTATTATCTGGACTATAAACTAGTCTATAGTCTGGACTATAAACTAGTCTATTATCTGGACTATAAACTAGTCTATAGTCTGGACTATAAACTAGTCTATAATCTCGACTATAAACTAGTCTATAGTCTGGACTATAAACTAGTCTATAGTCTGGACTATAAACTAGTCTATAGTCTGGACTACAAACTAGTCTATAGTCTGGACTATAAACTAGTCTATAGTCTGGACTATAAACTAGTCTATAGTCTGGACTATAAACTAGTCTATAATCTCGACTATAAACTAGTCTATAGTCTGGACTATAAACTAGTCTATAGTCTGGACTATAAACTAGTCTATAGTCTGGACTATAAACTAGTCTATAGTCTGGACTATAAACTAGTCTATAGTCTGGACTATAGTCTGGACTATAAACTATAGTCTATATATCTATAGTTTATAGTCTATGGACTATAAACTAGTCTATAGTCTGGACTATAAACTAGTCTATAGTCTGGACTATAAACTAGTCTATAGTCTGGACTATAAACTAGTCTATAGTCTGGACTATAAACTAGTCTATAGTCTGGACTATAAACTATAGTCTATAGTCTGGACTATAAATTAGTCTATAGTCTGGACTATAAACTAGTCTATAGTCTGGACTATAAACTATAGTCTATAGTCTGGACTATAAATTAGTCTATAGTCTGGACTATAAACTATTCTATAGTCTGGACTATAAACTATTCTATAGTCTGGACTATAAACTAGTCTATAGTCTGGACTATAAACTAGTCTATAGTCTGGACTATAAACTATAGTCTATAGTCTGGATTATAAACTATAGTCTATAGTCTGGATTATAAACTATAGTCTATAGTCTGGACTATAAACTAGTCTATAGTCTGGACTATAAACTAGTCTATAGTCTGGACTATAAACTAGTCTATAATCTGGACTATAAACTAGTCTATAATCTGGACTATAAACTACTCTATAATCTGGACTATAAACTAGTCTATAGTCTGGACTATAAACTATTCTATAATCTGGACTATAAACTAGTCTATAGTCTGGACTATAAAGTAGTCAATAATCTGGACTACAAACTAGTCTATAGTCTGGACTAGAAACTAGTCAATAATCTGGACTACAAACTAGTCTATAGTCTGGACTAGAAACTAGTCTATAGTCTGGACTATAAAATAATCTATAGTCTGGACTATAAACTAATCTATAGTCTGGACAATAAACTAATCTATAGTCTGGACTATAAACTAGTCTATAGTCTGGACTATAAACTAGTCTATTATCTGGACTATAAACTAGTCTATAATCTGGACTATAAACTAGTCTATAGTCTGGACTATAAAATAGTCTATTATCTGGACTATAAACTAGTCTATAATCTGGACTATAAACTAGTCTATAATCTGGACTATAAACTAGTCTATAGTCTGGACTATAAACTAGTCTATAGTCTGGACTATAAACTAGTCTATAGTCTGGACTATAAACTAGTCTATAGTCTGGACTATAAACTAGTCTATAGTCTGGACTATAAACTAGTCTATAGTCTGGACTATAAACTAGTCTATAGTCTGGACTATAAACTAGTCTATAGTCTGGACTATAAACTAGTCTATAGTCTGGACTATAAACTAGTCTATAGTCTGGACTATAAACTAGTCTATAGTCTGGACTATAAACTAGTCTATAGTCTGGACTATAAACTAGTCTATAGTCTGGACTATAAACTAGTCTATAGTCTGGACTATAAACTAGTCTATAGTCTGGACTATAAACTAGTCTATAGTCTGGACTATAAACTAGTCTATAGTCTGGACTATAAACTAGTCTATAGTCTGGACTATAAACTAGTCTATAGTCTGGACTATAAACTAGTCTATAGTCTGGACTATAAACTAGTCTATAGTCTGGACTATAAACTAGTCTATAGTCTGGACTATAAACTAGTCTATAGTCTGGACTATAAACTAGTCTATAGTCTGGACTATAAACTAGTCTATAGTCTGGACTATAAACTAGTCTATAATCTGGACTATAAACTAGTCTATAGTCTGGACTATAAACTAGTCTATAATCTGGACTATAAACTAGTCTATAGTCTGGACTATAAACTAGTCTATAATCTGGACTATAAACTAGTCTATAGTCTGGACTATAAAATAATCTATAGTCTGGACTATAAACTAATCTATAGTCTGGACTATAAACTAGTCTATAGTCTGGACTATAAACTAGTCTATAGTCTGGACTATAAACTAGTCTATAATCTCGACTATAAACTAGTCTATAGTCTGGACTATAAACTATTCTATAGTCTGGACTATAAACTATTCTATAGTCTGGAATATAAACTAGTCTATAGTCTGGAATATAAACTAGTCTATAGTCTGGAATATAAACTAGTCTATAGTCTGGACTATAAACTAGTCTATAGTCTGGATTATAAACTAGTCTATAGACTGGCCTATAAACTAGTCTATAGTCTGGACTATAAACTAGTCTATAGTCTGGACTATAAACTAGTCTATAGTCTGGACTATAAACTAGTCTATAGTCTGGATTATAAACTAGTCTATAGTCTGGACTATAAACTAGTCTATAGTCTGGATTATAAACTAGTCTATAGACTGGCCTATAAACTATTCTATAGTCTGGAATATAAACTAGTCTATAGTCTGGAATATAAACTAGTCTATAGTCTGGAATATAAACTAGTCTATAGTCTGGACTATAAACTAGTCTATAGTCTGGATTATAAACTAGTCTATAGACTGGCCTATAAACTAGTCTATAGTCTGGACTATAAACTAGTCTATAGTCTGGACTATAAACTAGTCTATAGTCTGGATTATAAACTAGTCTATAGTCTGGACTATAAACTAGTCTATAGTCTGGACTATAAACTAGTCTATAGTCTGGACTATAAACTAGTCTATAGTCTGGACTATAAACTAGTCTATAGTCTGGACTATAAACTAGTCTATAGTCTGGACTATAAACTAGTCTATAGTCTGGACTATAAACTAGTCTATAGTCTGGACTATAAACTAGTCTATAGTCTGGACTATAAACTAGTCTATAGTCTGGACTACAAACTAGTCTATAGTCTGGACTAGAAACTAGTCAATAATCTGGACTACTAACTAGTCTATAGTCTGGACTAGAAACTAGTCTATAGTCTGGACTATAAAAGAATCTATAGTCTGGACTATAAACTAATCTATAGTCTGGACAATAAACTAATCTATAGTCTGGACTATAAACTAGTCTATAGTCTGGACTATAAACTAGTCTATAGTCTGGACTATAAACTAGTCTATTATCTGGACTATAAACTAGTCTATAATCTGGACTATAAACTAGTCTATAGTCTGGACTATAAACTAGTCTATTATCTGGACTATAAACTAGTCTATAATCTGGACTATAAACTAGTCTATAGTCTGGACTATAAACTAGTCTATAGTCTGGACTATAAACTAGTCTATAGTCTGGACTATAAACTAGTCTATAGTCTGGACTATAAACTAGTCTATAGTCTGGACTATAAACTAGTCTATAGTCTGGACTATAAACTAGTCTATAGTCTGGACTATAAACTAGTCTATAGTCTGGACTATAAACTAGTCTATAGTCTGGACTATAAACTAGTCTATAGTCTGGACTATAAATTAGTCTATAGTCTGGACTATAAACTAGTCTATAGTCTGGACTATAAACTAGTCTATAATCTGGACTATAAACTAGTCTATAGTCTGGACTATAAACTAGTCTATAATCTGGACTATAAACTATTCTATAGTCTGGACTATAAAATAATCTATAGTCTGGACTATAAACTAATCTATAGTCTGGACTATAAACTAGTCTATAGTCTGGACTATAAACTAGTCTATTATCTGGACTATAAACTAGTCTATAGTCTGGACTATAAACTAGTCTATAATCTCGACTATAAACTATTCTATAGTCTGGAATATAAACTAGTCTATAGTCTGGACTATAAACTAGTCTATAGTCTGGACTATAAACTAGTCTATAGTCTGGACTATAAACTAGTCTATAGTCTGGACTATAAACTAGTCTATAGTCTGGACTATAAACTAGTCTATAGTCTGGACTATAAACTAGTCTATAGTCTGGACTATAAACTAGTCTATAGTCTGGACTATAAACTAGTCTATAGTCTGGACTATAAACTAGTCTATAGTCTGGACTATAAACTAGTCTATAGTCTGGACTATAAACTAGTCTATAGTCTGGACTATAAACTAGTCTATAGTCTGGACTATAAACTAGTCTATAGTCTGGACTATAAACTAGTCTATAGTCTGGACTATAAACTAGTCTATAGTCTGGACTATAAACTAGTCTATAGTCTGGACTATAAACTAGTCTATAGTCTGGACTATAAACTAGTCTATAGTCTGGACTATAAACTAGTCTATAGTCTGGACTATAAACTAGTCTATAGTCTGGACTATAAACTAGTCTATAGTCTGGACTATAAACTAGTCTATAGTCTGGACTATAAACTAGTCTATAGTCTGGACTATAAACTAGTCTATAGTCTGGACTATAAACTAGTCTATAGTCTGGAATATAAACTAGTCTATAGTCTGGACTATAAACTAGTCTATAGTCTGGACTATAAACTAGTCTATAGTCTGGAATATAAACTAGTCTATAGACTGGCCTATAAACTAGTCTATAGTCTGGACTATAAACTAGTCTATAGTCTGGAATATAAACTAGTCTATAGACTGGCCTATAAACTAGTCTATAGTCTGGACTATAAACTAGTCTATAGTCTGGAATATAAACTAGTCTATAGACTGGCCTATAAACTAGTCTATAGTCTGGACTATAAACTAGTCTATAGTCTGGAATATAAACTAGTCTATAGACTGGCCTATAAACTAGTCTATAGTCTGGACTATAAACTAGTCTATAGTCTGGAATATAAACTAGTCTATAGACTGGCCTATAAACTAGTCTATAGTCTGGACTATAAACTAGTCTATAGTCTGGACTATAAACTAGTCTATAGTCTGGACTATAAACTAGTCTATAGTCTGGACTATAAACTAGTCTATAGTCTGGACTATAAACTAGTCTATAGTCTGGACTATAAACTAGTCTATAGTCTGGACTATAAACTAGTCTATAGTCTGGACTATAAACTAGTCTATAGTCTGGACTATAAACTAGTCTATAGTCTGGACTATAAACTAGTCTATAGTCTGGACTATAAACTAGTCTATAGTCTGGACTATAAACTAGTCTATAGTCTGGACTATAAACTAGTCTATAGTCTGGACTATAAACTAGTCTATAGTCTGGACTATAAACTAGTCTATAGTCTGGACTATAAACTAGTCTATAGTCTGGACTATAAACTAGTCTATAGTCTGGACTATAAACTAGTCTATAGTCTGGACTATAAACTAGTCTATAGTCTGGACTATAAACTAGTCTATAGTCTGGACTATAAACTAGTCTATAGTCTGGACTATAAACTAGTCTATAGTCTGGACTATAAACTAGTCTATAGTCTGGACTATAAACTAGTCTATAGTCTGGACTATAAACTAGTCTATAGTCTGGACTATAAACTAGTCTATAGTCTGGACTATAAACTAGTCTATAGTCTGGACTATAAACTAGTCTATAGTCTGGACTATAAACTAGTCTATAGTCTGGACTATAAACTAGTCTATAGTCTGGACTATAAACTAGTCTATAGTCTGGACTATAAACTAGTCTATAGTCTGGACTATAAACTAGTCTATAGTCTGGACTATAAACTAGTCTATAGTCTGGACTATAAACTAGTCTATAGTCTGGACTATAAACTAGTCTATAGTCTGGACTATAAACTAGTCTATAGTCTGGACTATAAACTAGTCTATAGTCTGGACTATAAACTAGTCTATAGTCTGGACTATAAACTAGTCTATAGTCTGGACTATAAACTAGTCTATAGTCTGGACTATAAACTAGTCTATAGTCTGGACTATAAACTAGTCTATAGTCTGGACTATAAACTAGTCTATAGTCTGGACTATAAACTAGTCTATAGTCTGGACTATAAACTAGTCTATAGTCTGGACTATAAACTAGTCTATAGTCTGGACTATAAACTAGTCTATAGTCTGGACTATAAACTAGTCTATAGTCTGGACTATAAACTAGTCTATAGTCTGGACTATAAACTAGTCTATAGTCTGGACTATAAACTAGTCTATAGTCTGGACTATAAACTAGTCTATAGTCTGGACTATAAACTAGTCTATAGTCTGGACTATAAACTAGTCTATAGTCTGGACTATAAACTAGTCTATAGTCTGGACTATAAACTAGTCTATAGTCTGGACTATAAACTAGTCTATAGTCTGGACTATAAACTAGTCTATAGTCTGGACTATAAACTAGTCTATAGTCTGGACTATAAACTAGTCTATAGTCTGGACTATAAACTAGTCTATAGTCTGGACTATAAACTAGTCTATAGTCTGGACTATAAACTAGTCTATAGTCTGGACTATAAACTAGTCTATAGTCTGGACTATAAACTAGTCTATAGTCTGGACTATAAACTAGTCTATAGTCTGGACTATAAACTAGTCTATAGTCTGGACTATAAACTAGTCTATAGTCTGGACTATAAACTAGTCTATAGTCTGGACTATAAACTAGTCTATAGTCTGGACTATAAACTAGTCTATAGTCTGGACTATAAACTAGTCTATAGTCTGGACTATAAACTAGTCTATAGTCTGGACTATAAACTAGTCTATAGTCTGGACTATAAACTAGTCTATAGTCTGGACTATAAACTAGTCTATAGTCTGGACTATAAACTAGTCTATAGTCTGGACTATAAACTAGTCTATAGTCTGGACTATAAACTAGTCTATAGTCTGGACTATAAACTAGTCTATAGTCTGGACTATAAACTAGTCTATAGTCTGGACTATAAACTAGTCTATAGTCTGGACTATAAACTAGTCTATAGTCTGGACTATAAACTAGTCTATAGTCTGGACTATAAACTAGTCTATAGTCTGGACTATAAACTAGTCTATAGTCTGGACTATAAACTAGTCTATAGTCTGGACTATAAACTAGTCTATAGTCTGGACTATAAACTAGTCTATAGTCTGGACTATAAACTAGTCTATAGTCTGGACTATAAACTAGTCTATAGTCTGGACTATAAACTAGTCTATAGTCTGGACTATAAACTAGTCTATAGTCTGGACTATAAACTAGTCTATAGTCTGGACTATAAACTAGTCTATAGTCTGGACTATAAACTAGTCTATAGTCTGGACTATAAACTAGTCTATAGTCTGGACTATAAACTAGTCTATAGTCTGGACTATAAACTAGTCTATAGTCTGGACTATAAACTAGTCTATAGTCTGGACTATAAACTAGTCTATAGTCTGGACTATAAACTAGTCTATAGTCTGGACTATAAACTAGTCTATAGTCTGGACTATAAACTAGTCTATAGTCTGGACTATAAACTAGTCTATAGTCTGGACTATAAACTAGTCTATAGTCTGGACTATAAACTAGTCTATAGTCTGGACTATAAACTAGTCTATAGTCTGGACTATAAACTAGTCTATAGTCTGGACTATAAACTAGTCTATAGTCTGGACTATAAACTAGTCTATAGTCTGGACTATAAACTAGTCTATAGTCTGGACTATAAACTAGTCTATAGTCTGGACTATAAACTAGTCTATAGTCTGGACTATAAACTAGTCTATAGTCTGGACTATAAACTAGTCTATAGTCTGGACTATAAACTAGTCTATAGTCTGGACTATAAACTAGTCTATAGTCTGGACTATAAACTAGTCTATAGTCTGGACTATAAACTAGTCTATAGTCTGGACTATAAACTAGTCTATAGTCTGGACTATAAACTAGTCTATAGTCTGGACTATAAACTAGTCTATAGTCTGGACTATAAACTAGTCTATAGTCTGGACTATAAACTAGTCTATAGTCTGGACTATAAACTAGTCTATAGTCTGGACTATAAACTAGTCTATAGTCTGGACTATAAACTAGTCTATAGTCTGGACTATAAACTAGTCTATAGTCTGGACTATAAACTAGTCTATAGTCTGGACTATAAACTAGTCTATAGTCTGGACTATAAACTAGTCTATAGTCTGGACTATAAACTAGTCTATAGTCTGGACTATAAACTAGTCTATAGTCTGGACTATAAACTAGTCTATAGTCTGGACTATAAACTAGTCTATAGTCTGGACTATAAACTAGTCTATAGTCTGGACTATAAACTAGTCTATAGTCTGGACTATAAACTAGTCTATAGTCTGGACTATAAACTAGTCTATAGTCTGGACTATAAACTAGTCTATAGTCTGGACTATAAACTAGTCTATAGTCTGGACTATAAACTAGTCTATAGTCTGGACTATAAGCTAGTCTATAGTCTGGACTATAAACTAGTCTATAGTCTGGACTATAAACTAGTCTATAGTCTGGACTATAGTCTGGACTATAAACTATAGTCTATAGTCTGGACTATAAACTAGTCTATAGTCTAGACTATAAACTAGTCTATAGTCTGGACTATAAAATAGTCTATAGTCTGGACTATAAACTAGTCTATAGTCTGGACTATAAACTAGTCTATAGTCTGGACTATAAACTAGTCTATAGTCTGGACTATAAACTAGTCTATAGTCTGGACTATAAACTAGTCTATAGTCTGGACTATAAACTAGTCTATAGTCTGGACTATAAACTAGTCTATAGTCTGGACTATAAACTAGTCTATAGTCTGGACTATAAACTAGTCTATAGTCTGGACTATAAACTAGTCTATAGTCTGGACTATAAACTAGTCTATAGTCTGGATTATAAACTAGTCTATAGTCTGGACTATAAACTAGTCTATAGTCTGGACTATAAACTAGTCTATAGTCTGGACTATAAACTAGTCTATAGTCTGGACTATAAACTAGTCTGGACTATAAACTAGTCTATAGTCTGGACTATAAACTAGTCTATAGTCTGGACTATAAACTAGTCTATAGTCTGGACTATAAACTAGTCTATAGTCTGGACTATAAACTAGTCTATAGTCTGGACTATAAACTAGTCTATAGTCTGGACTATAAACTAGTCTATAGTCTGGACTATAAATTAGTCTATAGTCTGGACTATAAATTTGTCTATAATCTGGGCTATAAACTAGTCTATAGTCTGGACTATAAACTAGTCTATAGTCTGGAATATAAACTGGTCTATTATCTGGACTATAAACTAGTCTATAGACTGGCCTATAAACTAGTCTATAGTCTGGACTATAAACTAGTCTATAGTCTGGACTATAAACTAGTCTATAGTCTGGACTATAAACTAGTCTATAGTCTGGACTATAAACTAGTCTATAGTCTGGACTATAAACTAGTCTATAGTCTGGACTATAAACTAGTCTATAGTCTGGACTATAAACTAGTCTATAGTCTGGACTATAAACTAGTCTATAGTCTGGACTATAAACTAGTCTATAGTCTGGACTATAAACTAGTCTATAGTCTGGACTATAAACTAGTCTATAGTCTGGACTATAAACTAGTCTATAGTCTGGACTATAAACTAGTCTATAGTCTGGACTATAAACTAGTCTATAGTCTGGACTATAAACTAGTCTATAGTCTGGACTATAAACTAGTCTATAGTCTGGACTATAAACTAGTCTATAGTCTGGACTATAAACTAGTCTATAGTCTGGACTATAAACTAGTCTATAGTCTGGACTATAAACTAGTCTATAGTCTGGAATATAAACTAGTCTATAGTCTGGAATATAAGCTAGTCTATAGTCTGGACTATAAACTAGTCTATAGTCTGGATTATAAACTAGTCTATAGACTGGCCTATAAACTAGTCTATAGTCTGGACTATAAACTAGTCTATAGTCTGTACTATAAACTAGTCTATAGTCTGGATTATAAACTAGTCTATAGTCTGGACTATAAACTAGTCTATAGTCTGGACTATAAACTAGTCTATAGTCTGGACTATAAACTAGTCTATAGTCTGGACTATAAACTAGTCTATAGTCTGGACTATAAACTAGTCTATAGTCTGGACTATAAACTAGTCTATAGTCTTGGACTATAAACTAGTCTATAGTCTGGACTATAAACTAGTCTATAGTCTGGACTATAAACTAGTCTATAGTCTGGACTATAAACTAGTCTATAGTCTGGACTATAAACTAGTCTATAGTCTGGACTATAAACTAGTCTATAGTCTGGACTATAAACTAGTCTATAGTCTGGACTATAAACTAGTCTATAGTCTGGACTATAAACTAGTCTATAGTCTGGACTATAAACTAGTCTATAGTCTGGACTATAAACTAGTCTATAGTCTGGACTATAAACTAGTCTATAGTCTGGACTATAAACTAGTCTATAGTCTGGACTATAAACTAGTCTATAGTCTGGACTATAAACTAGTCTATAGTCTGGACTATAAACTAGTCTATAGTCTGGACTATAGTCTGGACTATAAACTATAGTCTATATATCTATAGTTTATAGTCTATGGACTATAAACTAGTCTATAGTCTGGACTATAAACTAGTCTATAGTCTGGACTATAAACTAGTCTATAGTCTGGACTATAAACTAGTCTATAGTCTGGACTATAAACTAGTCTATAGTCTGGACTATAAACTATAGTCTATAGTCTGGACTATAAATTAGTCTATAGTCTGGACTATAAACTATTCTATAGTCTGGACTATAAACTATTCTATAGTCTGGACTATAAACTAGTCTATAGTCTGGACTATAAACTAGTCTATAGTCTGGACTATAAACTATAGTCTATAGTCTGGATTATAAACTATAGTCTATAGTCTGGACTATAAACTATAGTCTATAGTCTGGACTATAAACTAGTCTATAGTCTGGACTATAAACTATAGTCTATAGTCTGGACTATAAACTATAGTCTATAGTCTGGACTATAAACTATAGTCTATAGTCTGGACTATAAACTATAGTCTATAGTCTGGACTATAAACTATAGTCTATAGTCTGGACTATAAACTATAGTCTATAGTCTGGACTATAAACTATAGTCTATAGTCTGGACTATAAACTATAGTCTATAGTCTGGACTATAAACTATAGTCTATAGACTATAGACTAGTTTATAGTCCAGACTATAAACTAGTCTATAGTCTGGACTATAAACTAGTCTATAGTCTGAACTATAAACTAGTCTATAGTCTGGACTATAAACTAGTCTATAGTCTGGACTATAAACTAGTCTATAGTCTGGACTATAAACTAGTCTATAGTCTGGACTATAAACTAGTCTATAGTCTGGACTATAAACTAGTCTATAGTCTGGACTATAAACTAGTCTATAGTCTGGACTATAAACTAGTCTATAGTCTGGACTATAAACTAGTCTATAGTCTGGACTATAAACTAGTCTATAGTCTGGACTATAAACTAGTCTATAGTCTGGACTATAAACTAGTCTATAGTCTGGACTATAAACTAGTCTATAGTCTGGACTATAAACTAGTCTATAGTCTGGACTATAAACTAGTCTATAGTCTGGACTATAAACTAGTCTATAGTCTGGACTATAAACTAGTCTATAGTCTGGACTATAAACTAGTCTATAGTCTGGACTATAAACTAGTCTATAGTCTGGACTATAAACTAGTCTATAGTCTGGACTATAAACTAGTCTATAGTCTGGACTATAAACTAGTCTATAGTCTGGACTATAAACTAGTCTATAGTCTGGACTATAAACTAGTCTATAGTCTGGACTATAAACTAGTCTATAGTCTGGACTATAAACTAGTCTATAGTCTGGACTATAAACTAGTCTATAGTCTGGACTATAAACTAGTCTATAGTCTGGACTATAAACTAGTCTATAGTCTGGACTATAAACTAGTCTATAGTCTGGACTATAAACTAGTCTATAGTCTGGACTATAAACTAGTCTATAGTCTGGACTATAAACTAGTCTATAGTCTGGACTATAAACTAGTCTATAGTCTGGACTATAAACTAGTCTATAGTCTGGACTATAAACTAGTCTATAGTCTGGACTATAAACTAGTCTATAGTCTGGACTATAAACTAGTCTATAGTCTGGACTATAAACTAGTCTATAGTCTGGACTATAAACTAGTCTATAGTCTGGACTATAAACTAGTCTATAGTCTGGACTATAAACTAGTCTATAGTCTGGACTATAAACTAGTCTATAGTCTGGACTATAAACTAGTCTATAGTCTGGACTATAAACTAGTCTATAGTCTGGACTATAAACTAGTCTATAGTCTGGACTATAAACTAGTCTATAGTCTGGACTAAAAAACTAGTCTATAGTCTGGACTATAAACTAGTCTATAGTCTGGACTATAAACTAGTCTATAGTCTGGACTATAAACTAGTCTATAGTCTGGACTATAAACTAGACTATAGTCTGGACTATAAACTAGTCTATAGTCTGGACTATAGTCTGGACTATAAACTAGTCTATAGTCTGGACTATAAACTAGTCTATAGTCTGGACTATAAACTAGTCTATAGTCTGGACTATAAACTAGTCTATAGTCTGGACTATAAACTAGTCTATAGTCTGGACTATAAACTAGTCTATAGTCTGGACTATAAACTAGTCTATAGTCTGGACTATAAACTAGTCTATAGTCTGGACTATAAACTAGTCTATAGTCTGGACTATAAACTAGTCTATAGTCTGGACTATAAACTAGTCTATAGTCTGGACTATAAACTAGTCTATAGTCTGGACTATAAACTAGTCTATAGTCTGGACTATAAACTAGTCTATAGTCTGGACTATAAACTAGTCTATAGTCTGGACTATAAACTAGTCTATAGTCTGGACTATAAACTAGTCTATAGTCTGGACTATAAACTAGTCTATAGTCTGGACTATAAACTAGTCTATAGTCTGGACTATAAACTAGTCTATAGTCTGGACTATAAACTAGTCTATAGTCTGGACTATAAACTCTAGTCTATAGTCTGGACTATAAACTAGTCTATAGTCTGGACTATAAACTAGTCTATAGTCTGGACTATAAACTAGTCTATAGTCTGGACTATAAACTAGTCTATAGTCTGGACTATAAACTAGTCTATAGTCTGGACTATAAACTAGTCTATAGTCTGGACTATAAACTAGTCTATAGTCTGGACTATAAACTAGTCTATAGTCTGGACTATAAACTAGTCTATAGTCTGGACTATAAACTAGTCTATAGTCTGGACTATAAACTAGTCTATAGTCTGGACTATAAACTAGTCTATAGTCTGGACTATAAACTAGTCTATAGTCTGGACTATAAACTAGTCTATAGTCTGGACTATAAACTAGTCTATAGTCTGGACTATAAACTAGTCTATAGTCTGGACTATAAACTAGTCTATAGTCTGGACTATAAACTAGTCTATAGTCTGGACTATAAACTAGTCTATAGTCTGGACTATAAACTAGTCTATAGTCTGGACTATAAACTAGTCTATAGTCTGGACTATAAACTAGTCTATAGTCTGGACTATAAACTAGTCTATAGTCTGGACTATAAACTAGTCTATAGTCTGGACTATAAACTAGTCTATAGTCTGGACTATAAACTAGTCTAGAGTCTGGACTATAAACTAGTCTATAGTCTGGACTATAAACTAGTCTATAGTCTGGACTATAAACTAGTCTATAGTCTGGACTATAAACTAGTCTATAGTCTGGACTATAAACTAGTCTATAGTCTGGACTATAAACTAGTCTATAGTCTGGACTATAAACTAGTCTATAGTCTGGACTATAAACTAGTCTATAGTCTGGACTATAAACTAGTCTATAGTCTGGACTATAAACTAGTCTATAGTCTGGACTATAAACTAGTCTATAGTCTGGACTATAAACTAGTCTATAGTCTGGACTATAAACTAGTCTATAGTCTGGACTATAAACTAGTCTATAGTCTGGACTATAAACTAGTCTATAGTCTGGACTATAAACTAGTCTATAGTCTGGACTATAAACTAGTCTATAGTCTGGACTATAAACTAGTCTATAGTCTGGACTATAAACTAGTCTATAGTCTGGACTATAAACTAGTCTATAGTCTGGACTATAAACTAGTCTATAGTCTGGACTATAAACTAGTCTATAGTCTGGACTATAAACTAGTCTATAGTCTGGACTATAAACTAGTCTATAGTCTGGACTATAAACTAGTCTATAGTCTGGACTATAAACTAGTCTATAGTCTGGACTATAAACTAGTCTATAGTCTGGACTATAAACTAGTCTATAGTCTGGACTATAAACTAGTCTATAGTCTGGACTATAAACTAGTCTATAGTCTGGACTATAAACTAGTCTATAGTCTGGACTATAAACTAGTCTATAGTCTGGACTATAAACTAGTCTATAGTCTGGACTATAAACTAGTCTATAGTCTGGACTATAAACTAGTCTATAGTCTGGACTATAAACTAGTCTATAGTCTGGACTATAAACTAGTCTATAGTCTGGACTATAAACTAGTCTATAGTCTGGACTATAAACTAGTCTATAGTCTGGACTATAAACTAGTCTATAGTCTGGACTATAAACTAGTCTATAGTCTGGACTATAAACTAGTCTATAGTCTGGACTATAAACTAGTCTATAGTCTGGACTATAAACTAGTCTATAGTCTGGACTATAAACTAGTCTATAGTCTGGACTATAAACTAGTCTATAGTCTGGACTATAAACTAGTCTATAGTCTGGACTATAAACTAGTCTATAGTCTGGACTATAAACTAGTCTATAGTCTGGACTATAAACTAGTCTATAGTCTGGACTATAAACTAGTCTATAGTCTGGACTATAAACTAGTCTATAGTCTGGACTATAAACTAGTCTATAGTCTGGACTATAAACTAGTCTATAGTCTGGACTATAAACTAGTCTATAGTCTGGACTATAAACTAGTCTATAGTCTGGACTATAAACTAGTCTATAGTCTGGACTATAAACTAGTCTATAGTCTGGACTATAAACTAGTCTATAGTCTGGACTATAAACTAGTCTATAGTCTGGACTATAAACTAGTCTATAGTCTGGACTATAAACTAGTCTATAGTCTGGACTATAAACTAGTCTATAGTCTGGACTATAAACTAGTCTATAGTCTGGACTATAAACTAGTCTATAGTCTGGACTATAAACTAGTCTATAGTCTGGACTATAAACTAGTCTATAGTCTGGACTATAAACTAGTCTATAGTCTGGACTATAAACTAGTCTATAGTCTGGACTATAAACTAGTCTATAGTCTGGACTATAAACTAGTCTATAGTCTGGACTATAAACTAGTCTATAGTCTGGACTATAAACTAGTCTATAGTCTGGACTATAAACTAGTCTATAGTCTGGACTATAAACTAGTCTATAGTCTGGACTATAAACTAGTCTATAGTCTGGACTATAAACTAGTCTATAGTCTGGACTATAAACTAGTCTATAGTCTGGACTATAAACTAGTCTATAGTCTGGACTATAAACTAGTCTATAGTCTGGACTATAAACTAGTCTATAGTCTGGACTATAAACTAGTCTATAGTCTGGACTATAAACTAGTCTATAGTCTGGACTATAAACTAGTCTATAGTCTGGACTATAAACTAGTCTATAGTCTGGACTATAAACTAGTCTATAGTCTGGACTATAAACTAGTCTATAGTCTGGACTATAAACTAGTCTATAGTCTGGACTATAAACTAGTCTATAGTCTGGACTATAAACTAGTCTATAGTCTGGACTATAAACTAGTCTATAGTCTGGACTATAAACTAGTCTATAGTCTGGACTATAAACTAGTCTATAGTCTGGACTATAAACTAGTCTATAGTCTGGACTATAAACTAGTCTATAGTCTGGACTATAAACTAGTCTATAGTCTGGACTATAAACTAGTCTATAGTGTGGACTATAAACTAGTCTATAGTGTGGACTATAAACTAGTCTATAGTGTGGACTATAAACTAGTCTATAGTGTGGACTATAAACTAGTCTATAGTGTGGACTATAAACTAGTCTATAGTGTGGACTATAAACTAGTCTATAGTCTGGGACTATAAACTAGTCTATAGTGTGGACTATAAACTAGTCTATAGTGTGGACTATAAACTAGTCTATAGTGTGGACTATAAACTAGTCTATAGTGTGGACTATAAACTAGTCTATAGTCTGGACTATAAACTAGTCTATAGTGTGGACTATAAACTAGTCTATAGTGTGGACTATAAACTAGTCTATAGTCTGGACTATAAACTAGTCTATAGTGTGGACTATAAACTAGTCTATAGTCTGGAATATAAACTAGTCTATAGTGTGGACTATAAACTAGTCTATAGTCTGGACTATAAACTAGTCTATAGTGTGGACTATAAACTAGTCTATAGTCTGGACTATAAACTAGTCTATAGTCTGGACTATAAACTAGTCTATAGTCTGGACTATAAACTAGTCTATAGTCTGGACTATAAACTAGTCTATAGTCTGGACTATAAACTAGTCTATAGTCTGGACTATAAACTAGTCTATAGTGTGGACTATAAACTAGTCTATAGTCTGGACTATAAACTAGTCTATAGTGTGGACTATAAACTAGTCTATAGTCTGGACTATAAACTAGTCTATAGTGTGGACTATAAACTAGTCTATAGTCTGGACTATAAACTTAGTCTATAGTGTGGACTATAAACTAGTCTATAGTCTGGACTATAAACTAGTCTATAGTGTGGACTATAAACTAGTCTATAGTCTGGACTATAAACTAGTCTATAGTCTGGACTATAAACTAGTCTATAGTCTGGACTATAAACTAGTCTATAGTGTGGACTATAAACTAGTCTATAGTCTGGACTATAAACTAGTCTATAGTGTGGACTATAAACTAGTCTATAGTCTGGACTATAAACTAGTCTATAGTGTGGACTATAAACTAGTCTATAGTGTGGACTATAAACTAGTCTATAGTGTGGACTATAAACTAGTCTATAGTGTGGACTATAAACTAGTCTATAGTCTGGACTATAAACTAGTCTATAGTGTGGACTATAAACTAGTCTATAGTCTGGACTATAAACTAGTCTATAGTGTGGACTATAAACTAGTCTATAGTCTGGACTATAAACTAGTCTATAGTGTGGACTATAAACTAGTCTATAGTCTGGACTATAAACTAGTCTATAGTGTGGACTATAAACTAGTCTATAGTCTGGACTATAAACTAGTCTATAGTGTGGACTATAAACTAGTCTATAGTCTGGACTATAAACTTAGTCTATAGTCTGGACTATAAACTAGTCTATAGTGTGGACTATAAACTAGTCTATAGTCTGGACTATAAACTAGTCTATAGTGTGGACTATAAACTAGTCTATAGTCTGGACTATAAACTAGTCTATAGTGTGGACTATAAACTAGTCTATAGTCTGGACTATAAACTAGTCTATAGTCTGGACTATAAACTAGTCTATAGTCTGGACTATAAACTAGTCTATAGTCTGGACTATAAACTAGTCTATAGTCTGGACTATAAACTAGTCTATAGTCTGGACTATAAACTAGTCTATAGTCTGGACTATAAACTAGTCTATAGTCTGGACTATAAACTAGTCTATAGTCTGGACTATAAACTAGTCTATAGTCTGGACTATAAAACTAGTCTATAGTCTGGACTATAAACTAGTCTATAGTCTGGACTATAAACTAGTCTATAGTCTTGGACTATAAACTAGTCTATAGTCTGGACTATAAACTAGTCTATAGTCTGGACTATAAACTAGTCTATAGTCTGACTATAAACTAGTCTATAGTCTGGACTATAAACTAGTCTATAGTCTGGACTATAAACTAGTCTATAGTCTGGACTATAAACTAGTCTATAGTCTGGACTATAAACTAGTCTATAGTCTGGACTATAAACTAGTCTATAGTCTGGACTATAAACTAGTCTATAGTCTGGACTATAAACTAGTCTATAGTCTGGACTATAAACTAGTCTATAGTCTGGACTATAAACTAGTCTATAGTCTGGACTATAAACTAGTCTATAGTCTGGACTATAAACTAGTCTATAGTCTGGACTATAAACTAGTCTATAGTCTGGACTATAAACTAGTCTATAGTCTGGACTATAAACTAGTCTATAGTCTGGACTATAAACTAGTCTATAGTCTGGACTATAAACTGGTCTATAGTCTGGACTATAAACTAGTCTATAGTCTGGACTATAAACTAGTCTATAGTCTGGACTATAAACTAGTCTATAGTCTGGACTATAAACTAGTCTATAGTCTGGACTATAAACTAGTCTATAGTCTGGACTATAAACTAGTCTATAGTCTGGACTATAAACTAGTCTATAGTCTGGACTATAAACTAGTCTATAGTCTGGACTATAAACTAGTCTATAGTCTGGACTATAAACTAGTCTATAGTCTGGACTATAAACTAGTCTATAGTCTGGACTATAAACTAGTCTATAGTCTGGACTATAAACTAGTCTATAGTCTGGACTATAAACTAGTCTATAGTCTGGACTATAAACTAGTCTATAGTCTGGACTATAAACTAGTCTATAGTCTGGACTATAAACTAGTCTATAGTCTGGACTATAAACTAGTCTATAGTCTGGACTATAAACTAGTCTATAGACTGGACTATAAACTAGTCTATAGACTGGACTATAAACTAGTCTATAGTCTGGACTATAAACTAGTCTATAGTCTGGACTATAAACTAGTCTATAGTCTGGACTATAAACTAGTCTATAGTCTGGACTATAAACTAGTCTATAGACTGGACTATAAACTAGTCTATAGTCTGGACTATAAACTAGTCTATAGACTGGACTATAAACTAGTCTATAGTCTGGACTATAAACTAGTCTATAGTCTGGACTATAAACTAGTCTATAGTCTGGACTATAAACTAGTCTATAGTCTGGACTATAAACTAGTCTATAGTCTGGACTATAAACTAGTCTATAGACTGGACTATAAACTAGTCTATAGTCTGGACTATAAACTAGTCTATAGTCTGGACTATAAACTAGTCTATAGTCTGGACTATAAACTAGTCTATAGTCTGGACTATAAACTAGTCTATAGTCTGGACTATAAACTAGTCTATAGACTGGACTATAAACTAGTCTATAGACTGGACTATAAACTAGTCTATAGACTGGACTATAAACTAGTCTATAGTCTGGACTATAAACTAGTCTATAGACTGGACTATAAACTAGTCTATAGTCTGGACTATAAACTAGTCTATAGTCTGGACTATAAACTAGTCTATAGACTGGACTATAAACTAGTCTATAGACTGGACTATAAACTAGTCTATAGTCTGGACTATAAACTAGTCTATAGTCTGGACTATAAACTAGTCTATAGTCTGGACTATAAACTAGTCTATAGTCTGGACTATAAACTAGTCTATAGTCTGGACTATAAACTAGTCTATAGTCTGGACTATAAACTAGTCTAATAGTCTGGACTATAAACTAGTCTATAGTCTGGACTATAAACTAGTCTATAGTTCTGGACTATAAACTAGTCTATAGTCTGGACTATAAACTAGTCTATAGTCTGGACTATAAACTTAGTCTATAGTCTGGACTATAAACTAGTCTATAGTCTGGGACTATAAACTAGTCTATAGTCTGGACTATAAACTAGTCTATAGTCTGGACTATAAACTAGTCTATAGTCTGGACTATAAACTAGTCTATAGTCTGGACTATAAACTAGTCTATAGTCTGGACTATAAACTAGTCTATAGTCTGGACTATAAACTAGTCTATAGTCTGGACTATAAACTAGTCTATAGTCTGGACTATAAACTAGTCTATAGTCTGGACTATAAACTAGTCTATTAGACTGGACTATAAACTAGTCTATAGTCTGGACTATAAACTAGTCTATAGACTGGACTATAAACTAGTCTATAGTCTGGACTATAAACTAGTCTATAGACTGGACTATAAACTAGTCTATAGTCTGGACTATAAACTAGTCTATAGTCTGGACTATAAACTAGTCTATAGTCTGGACTATAAACTAGTCTATAGTCTGGACTATAAACTAGTCTATAGTCTGGACTATAAACTAGTCTATAGTCTGGACTATAAACTAGTCTATAGTCTGGACTATAAACTAGTCTATAGTCTGGACTATAAACTAGTCTATAGTCTGGACTATAAACTAGTCTATAGACTGGACTATAAACTAGTCTATAGTCTGGACTATAAACTAGTCTATAGTCTGGACTATAAACTAGTCTATAGTCTGGACTATAAACTAGTCTATAGTCTGGACTATAAACTAGTCTATAGTCTGGACTATAAACTAGTCTATAGTCTGGACTATAAACTAGTCTATAGTCTGGACTATAAACTAGTCTATAGTCTGGACTATAAACTAGTCTATAGTCTGGACTATAAACTAGTCTATAGTCTGGACTATAAACTAGTCTATAGTCTGGACTATAAACTAGTCTATAGTCTGGACTATAAACTAGTCTATAGTCTGGACTATAAACTAGTCTATAGTCTGGACTATAAACTAGTCTATAGTCTGGACTATAAACTAGTCTATAGTCTGGACTATAAACTAGTCTATAGTCTGGACTATAAACTAGTCTATAGTCTGGACTATAAACTAGTCTATAGTCTGGACTATAAACTAGTCTATAGACTGGACTATAAACTAGTCTATAGACTGGACTATAAACTAGTCTATAGTCTGGACTATAAACTAGTCTATAGACTGGACTATAAACTAGTCTATAGTCTGGACTATAAACTAGTCTATAGTCTGGACTATAAACTAGTCTATAGTCTGGACTATAAACTAGTCTATAGTCTGGACTATAAACTAGTCTATAGTCTGGACTATAAACTAGTCTATAGTCTGGACTATAAACTAGTCTATAGACTGGACTATAAACTAGTCTATAGTCTGGACTATAAACTAGTCTATAGTCTGGACTATAAACTAGTCTATAGTCTGGACTATAAACTAGTCTATAGTCTGGACTATAAACTAGTCTATAGTCTGGACTATAAACTAGTCTATAGTCTGGACTATAAACTAGTCTATAGTCTGGACTATAAACTAGTCTATAGTCTGGACTATAAACTAGTCTATAGTCTGGACTATAAACTAGTCTATAGTCTGGACTATAAACTAGTCTATAGTCTGGACTATAAACTAGTCTATAGTCTGGACTATAAACTAGTCTATAGTCTGGACTATAAACTAGTCTATAGTCTGGACTATAAACTAGTCTATAGTCTGGACTATAAACTAGTCTATAGTCTGGACTATAAACTAGTCTATAGTCTGGACTATAAACTAGTCTATAGTCTGGACTATAAACTAGTCTATAGTCTGGACTATAAACTAGTCTATAGTCTGGACTATAAACTAGTCTATAGTCTGGACTATAAACTAGTCTATAGTCTGGACTATAAACTAGTCTATAGTCTGGACTATAAACTAGTCTATAGTCTGGACTATAAACTAGTCTATAGTCTGGACTATAAACTAGTCTATAGTCTGGACTATAAACTAGTCTATAGTCTGGACTATAAACTAGTCTATAGTCTGGACTATAAACTAGTCTATAGTCTGGACTATAAACTAGTCTATAATCTGGACTATAAACTAGTCTATAATCTGGACTATAAACTAGTCTATAGTCTGGACTATAAACTAGTCTATAATCTGGACTATAAACTAGTCTATAATCTGGACTATAAACTAGTCTATAGTCTGGACTATAAACTAGTCTATAATCTGGACTATAAACTAGTCTATAATCTGGACTATAAACTAGTCTATAGTCTGGACTATAAACTAGTCTATAATCTGGACTATAAACTAGTCTATAATCTGGACTATAAACTAGTCTATTATCTGGACTATAAACTAGTCTATAGTCTGGACTATAAACTAGTCTATAATCTCGACTATAAACTAGTCTATAGTCTGGACTATAAACTAGTCTATAATCTCGACTATAAACTAGTCTATAGTCTGGACTATAAACTATTCTATAGTCTGGAATATAAACTAGTCTATAGTCTGGAATATAAACTAGTCTATAGTCTGGAATATAAACTAGTCTATAGTCTGGACTATAAACTAGTCTATAGCCTGGACTGTAAACTAGTCTATAGTCTGGACTATAAACTATAGTCTATAGTCTATAGTCTGGACTATAAACTAGTCTATAGTCTGGACTATAAACTAGTCTATAGTCTGGACTATAAACTATAGTCTATAGTCTGGACTATAAACTAGTCTATAGTCTGGACTATAAACTAGTCTATAGTCTGGACTATAAACTAGTCTATAGTCTGGACTATAAACTAGTCTATTATCTGGACTATAAACTAGTCTATAATCTGGACTATAAACTAGTCTATAATCTGGACTATAAACTAGTCTATAGTCTGGACTATAAACTAGTCTATAGTCTGGACTATAAACTAGTCTATAGTCTGGACTATAAACTAGTCTATAGTCTGGAATATAAACTAGTCTATAGTCTGGACTATAAACTAGTCTATAGTCTGGACTATAAACTAGTCTATAGTCTGGACTATAAACTAGTCTATAGTCTGGACTATAAACTAGTCTATAGTCTGGACTATAAACTAGTCTATAGTCTGGACTATAAACTAGTCTATAGTCTGGACTATAAACTAGTCTATAATCTGGACTATAAACCAGTCTATAATCTGGACTATAAACTACTCTATAATCTGGACTATAAACTAGTCTATAGTCTGGACTATAAACTAGTCTATAATCTGGACTATAAACTAGTCTATAGTCTGGACTATAAACTAGTCAATAATCTGGACTACAAACTAGTCTATAGTCTGGACTATAAACTAGTCTATAGTCTGGACTATAAAATAATCTATAGTCTGGACTATAAACTAATCTATAGTCTGGACTATAAACTAATCTATAGTCTGGACTATAAACTAGCCTATAGTCTGGACTATAAACTAGCCTATAGTCTGGACTATAAACTAGTCTATAATCTGGACTATAAACTAGTCTATAGTCTGGACTATAAACTAGTCTATAGTCTGGACTATAAACTAGTCTATAGTCTGGACTATAAACTAGTCTATAGTCTGGACTATAAACTAGTCTATAGTCTGGACTATAAACTAGTCTATAGTCTGGACTATAAACTAGTCTATAGTCTGGACTATAAACTAGTCTATAGTCTGGACTATAAACTAGTCTATAGTCTGGACTATAAACTAGTCTATAGTCTGGACTATAAACTAGTCTATAGTCTGGACTATAAACTAGTCTATAGTCTGGACTATAAACTAGTCTATAGTCTGGACTATAAACTAGTCTATAGTCTGGACTATAAACTAGTCTATAATCTGGACTATAAACTAGTCTATAATCTGGACTATAAACTAGTCTATAATCTGGACTATAAACTAGTCTATAGTCTGGATTATAAACTAGTCTATAGTCTGGACTATAAACTAGTCTATAGTCTGGACTATAAACTAGTCTATAGTCTGGACTATAAACTAGTCTATAGTCTGGACTATAAACTAGTCTATAGTCTGGACTATAAACTAGTCTATAGACTGGACTATAAACTAGTCTATAGACTGGACTATAAACTAGTCTATAGTCTGGACTATAAACTAGTCTATAGTCTGGACTATAAACTAGTCTATAATCTGGACTATAAACTAGTCTATAGTCTGGACTATAAACTAGTCTATAATCTGGACTATAAACTAGTCTATAGTCTGGACTATAAACTAGTCAATAATCTGGACTACAAACTAGTCTATAGTCTGGACTATAAACTAGTCTATAGTCTGGACTATAAAATAATCTATAGTCTGGACTATAAACTAATCTATAGTCTGGACTATAAACTAATCTATAGTCTGGACTATAAACTAGCCTATAGTCTGGACTATAAACTAGCCTATAGTCTGGACTATAAACTAGTCTATAATCTGGACTATAAACTAGTCTATAGTCTGGACTATAAACTAGTCTATAGTCTGGACTATAAACTAGTCTATAGTCTGGACTATAAACTAGTCTATAGTCTGGACTATAAACTAGTCTATAGTCTGGACTATAAACTAGTCTATAGTCTGGACTATAAACTAGTCTATAGTCTGGACTATAAACTAGTCTATAGTCTGGACTATAAACTAGTCTATAGTCTGGACTATAAACTAGTCTATAGTCTGGACTATAAACTAGTCTATAGTCTGGACTATAAACTAGTCTATAGTCTGGACTATAAACTAGTCTATAGTCTGGACTATAAACTAGTCTATAGTCTGGACTATAAACTAGTCTATAGTCTGGACTATAAACTAGTCTATAGTCTGGACTATAAACTAGTCTATAGTCTGGACTATAAACTAGTCTATAGTCTGGACTATAAACTAGTCTATAGTCTGGACTATAAACTAGTCTATAGTCTGGACTATAAACTAGTCTATAGTCTGGACTATAAACTAGTCTATAGTCTGGACTATAAACTAGTCTATAGTCTGGACTATAAACTAGTCTATAGTCTGGACTATAAACTAGTCTATAATCTGGACTATAAACTAGTCTATAATCTGGACTATAAACTAGTCTATAATCTGGACTATAAACTAGTCTATAATCTGGACTATAAACTAGTCTATAATCTGGACTATAAACTAGTCTATAATCTGGACTATAAACTAGTCTATAATCTGGACTATAAACTAGTCTATAGTCTGGACTATAAACTAGTCTATAATCTGGACTATAAACTAGTCTATAGTCTGGACTATAAACTAGTCTATAGTCTGGACTATAAACTAGTCTATAGTCTGGACTATAAACTAGTCTATAGTCTGGACTATAAACTAGTCTATAGACTGGACTATAAACTAGTCTATAGACTGGACTATAAACTAGTCTATAGACTGGACTATAAACTAGTCTATAGTCTGGACTATAAACTAGTCTATAGACTGGACTATAAACTAGTCTATAGTCTGGACTATAAACTAGTCTATAGTCTGGACTATAAACTAGTCTATAGTCTGGACTATAAACTAGTCTATAGTCTGGACTATAAACTAGTCTATAGTCTGGACTATAAACTAGTCTATAGTCTGGACTATAAACTAGTCTATAGTCTGGACTATAAACTAGTCTATAGTCTGGACTATAAACTAGTCTATAGTCTGGACTATAAACTAGTCTATAGTCTGGACTATAAACTAGTCTATAGTCTGGACTATAAACTAGTCTATAGTCTGGACTATAAACTAGTCTATAGTCTGGACTATAAACTAGTCTATAGTCTGGACTATAAACTAGTCTATAGTCTGGACTATAAACTAGTCTATAGTCTGGACTATAAACTAGTCTATAGTCTGGACTATAAACTAGTCTATAGTCTGGACTATAAACTAGTCTATAGTCTGGACTATAAACTAGTCTATAGTCTGGACTATAAACTAGTCTATAGTCTGGACTATAAACTAGTCTATAGTCTGGACTATAAACTAGTCTATAGTCTGGACTATAAACTAGTCTATAGTCTGGACTATAAACTAGTCTATAGTCTGGACTATAAACTAGTCTATAGTCTGGACTATAAACTAGTCTATAATCTGGACTATAAACTAGTCTATAGTCTGGACTATAAACTAGTCTATAATCTGGACTATAAACTAGTCTATAGTCTGGACTATAAACTAGTCTATAGTCTGGACTATAAACTAGTCTATAGTCTGGACTATAAACTAGTCTATAGCCTGGACTATAAACTAGTCTATAGTCTGGACTATAAACTAGTCTATAGTCTGGACTATAAACTAGTCTATAGTCTGGACTATAAACTAGTCTATAGTCTGGACTATAAACTAGTCTATAGTCTGGACTATAAACTAGTCTATAGTCTGGACTATAAACTAGTCTATAGTCTGGACTATAAACTAGTCTATAGTCTGGACTATAAACTAGTCTATAATCTGGACTATAAACTAGTCTATAGTCTGGACTATAAACTAGTCTATAGTCTGGACTATAAACTAGTCTATAATCTGGACTATAAACTAGTCTATAGTCTGGACTATAAACTAGTCTATAGTCTGGACTATAAACTAGTCTATAATCTGGACTATAAACTAGTCTATAGTCTGGACTATAAACTAGTCTATAGTCTGGACTATAAACTAGTCTATTATCTGGACTATAAACTAGTCTATAGTCTGGACTATAAACTAGTCTATAATCTCGACTATAAACTAGTCTATAGTCTGGACTATAAACTAGTCTATAATCTCGACTATAAACTAGTCTATAGTCTGGACTATAAACTATTCTATAGTCTGGAATATAAACTAGTCTATAGTCTGGAATATAAACTAGTCTATAGTCTGGAATATAAACTAGTCTATAGTCTGGAATATAAACTAGTCTATAGTCTGGACTATAAACTAGTCTATAGCCTGGACTGTAAACTAGTCTATAGCCTGGACTGTAAACTAGTCTATAGTCTGGACTATAAACTATAGTCTATAGTCTGAACTATAAACTAGTCTATAGTCTGGACTATAAACTATAGTCTATAGTCTGGACTATAAACTATAGTCTAAAGTCTGGACTATAAACTATAGTCTATAGTCTGGACTATAAACTAGTCTATAGTCTGGACTATAAACTAGTCTATAGTCTGGACTATAAACTATAGTCTATAGTCTGGACTATAAACTAGTCTATAGTCTGGACTATAAACTAGTCTATAGTCTGGACTATAAACTAGTCTATAGTCTGGACTATAAACTAGTCTATTATCTGGACTATAAACTAGTCTATAATCTGGACTATAAACTAGTCTATAATCTGGACTATAAACTAGTCTATAGTCTGGACTATAAACTAGTCTATAATCTGGACTATAAACTAGTCTATAATCTGGACTATAATCTAGTCTATAGTCTGGAATATAAACTAGTCTATTATCTGGACTATAAACTAATCTATAGTCTGGACTATAAACTAGTCTATAATCTCGACTATAAAGTAGTCTATAGTCTGGACTATAAACTAGTCTATAGTCTGGACTATAAACTAGTCTATAATCTCGACTATAAACTAGTCTATAATCTCGACTATAAACTAGTCTATAGTCTGGACTATAAACTAGTCTATAGTCTGTACTATAAACTAGTCTATAGTCTGGACTATAAACTAGTCTATAGTCTGGACTATAAACTAGTCTATAGTCTGGACTATAAACTAGTCTATAGCCTGGACTATAAACTAGTCTATAGTCTGGACTATAAACTAGTCTATAGTCTGGACTATAAACTAGTCTATAGTCTGGACTATAGACTAGTCTATAGTCTGGACTATAAACTAGTCTATAGTCTGGACTATAAACTAGTCTATAATCTGGACTATAAACCAGTCTATAATCTGGACTATAAACTACTCTATAATCTGGACTATAAACTAGTCTATAGTCTGGACTATAAACTAGTCTATAATCTGGACTATAAACTAGTCTATAGTCTGGACTATAAACTAGTCAATAATCTGGACTACAAAATAAACTAGTCTATAGTCTGGACTATAAACTAGTCTATAGTCTGGACTATAAACTAGTCTATAGTCTGGACTATAAACTAGTCTATAGTCTGGACTATAAACTAGTCTATAGTCTGGACTATAAACTAGTCTATAGTCTGGACTATAAACTAGTCTATAGTCTGGACTATAAACTAGTCTATAGTCTGGACTATAAACTAGTCTATAGTCTGGACTATAAACTAGTCTATAGTCTGGACTATAAACTAGTCTATAGTCTGGACTATAAACTAGTCTATAGTCTGGACTATAAACTAGTCTATAGTCTGGACTATAAACTAGTCTATAGTCTGGACTATAAACTAGTCTATAGTCTGGACTATAAACTAGTCTATAGTCTGGACTATAAACTAGTCTATAGTCTGGACTATAAACTAGTCTATAGTCTGGACTATAAACTTGTCTATAGTCTGGACTATAAACTAGTCTATAGTCTGGACTATAAACTAGTCTATAGTCTGGACTATAAACTAGTCTATAGTCTGGACTATAAACTAGTCTATAGTCTGGACTATAAACTAGTCTATAGTCTGGACTATAAACTAGTCTATAGTCTGGACTATAAACTAGTCTATAGTCTGGACTATAAACTAGTCTATAGTCTGGACTATAAACTAGTCTATAGTCTGGACTATAAACTAGTCTATAGTCTGGACTATAAACTAGTCTATAGTCTGGACTATAAACTAGTCTATAGTCTGGACTATAAACTAGTCTATAGTCTGGACTATAAACTAGTCTATAATCTGGACTATAAACTATAGTCTGGACTATAAACTAGTCTATAATCTGGACTATAAACTAGTCTATAGTCTGGACTATAAACTAGTCTATAGTCTGGACTATAAACTAGTCTATAGTCTGGACTATAAACTAGTCTATAGTCTGGACTATAAACTAGTCTATAGTCTGGACTATAAACTAGTCTATAGTCTGGACTATAAACTAGTCTATAGTCTGGACTATAAACTAGTCTATAGTCTGGACTATAAACTAGTCTATAATCTGGACTATAAACTAGTCTATAATCTGGACTATAAACTAGTCTATAGTCTGGACTATAAACTAGTCTATAATCTGGACTATAAACTAGTCTATAATCTGGACTATAAACTAGTCTATAGTCTGGACTATAGACTAGTCTATAGTCTGGACTATAAACTAGTCTATAGTCTGGACTATAAACTAGTCTATAATCTGGACTATAAACCAGTCTATAATCTGGACTATAAACTACTCTATAATCTGGACTATAAACTAGTCTATAGTCTGGACTATAAACTAGTCTATAATCTGGACTATAAACTAGTCTATAGTCTGGACTATAAACTAGTCAATAATCTGGACTACAAAATAAACTAGTCTATAGTCTGGACTATAAACTAGTCTATAGTCTGGACTATAAACTAGTCTATAGTCTGGACTATAAACTAGTCTATAGTCTGGACTATAAACTAGTCTATAGTCTGGACTATAAACTAGTCTATAGTCTGGACAATAAACTAGTCTATAGTCTGGACTATAAACTAGTCTATAGTCTGGACTATAAACTAGTCTATAGTCTGGACTATAAACTAGTCTATAGTCTGGACTATAAACTAGTCTATAGTCTGGACTATAAACTAGTCTATAGTCTGGACTATAAACTAGTCTATAGTCTGGACTATAAACTAGTCTATAGTCTGGACTATAAACTAGTCTATAGTCTGGACTATAAACTAGTCTATAGTCTGGACTATAAACTAGTCTATAGTCTGGACTATAAACTAGTCTATAGTCTGGACTATAAACTAGTCTATAGTCTGGACTATAAACTAGTCTATAGTCTGGACTATAAACTAGTCTATAGTCTGGACTATAAACTAGTCTATAGTCTGGACTATAAACTAGTCTATAGTCTGGACTATAAACTAGTCTATAGTCTGGACTATAAACTAGTCTATAGTCTGGACTATAAACTAGTCTATAGTCTGGACTATAAACTAGTCTATAGTCTGGACTATAAACTAGTCTATAGTCTGGACTATAAACTAGTCTATAGTCTGGACTATAAACTAGTCTATAATCTGGACTATAAACTATAGTCTGGACTATAAACTAGTCTATAATCTGGACTATAAACTAGTCTATAATCTGGACTATAAACTAGTCTATAGTCTGGACTATAAACTAGTCTATAGTCTGGACTATAAACTAGTCTATAGTCTGGACTATAAACTAGTCTATAGTCTGGACTATAAACTAGTCTATAGTCTGGACTATAAACTAGTCTATAGTCTGGACTATAAACTAGTCTATAGTCTGGACTATAAACTAGTCTATAGTCTGGACTATAAACTAGTCTATAATCTGGACTATAAACTAGTCTATAATCTGGACTATAAACTAGTCTATAGTCTGGACTATAAACTAGTCTATAATCTGGACTATAAACTAGTCTATAATCTGGACTATAAACTAGTCTATAGTCTGGACTATAAACTAGTCTATAGTCTGGACTATAAACTAGTCTATAATCTGGACTATAAACTAGTCTATAGTCTGGACTATAAACTAGTCTATAGTCTGGACTATAAACTAGTCTATAGTCTGGACTATAAACTAGTCTATAGTCTGGACTATAAACTAGTCTATAGTCTGGACTATAAACTAGTCTATAGTCTGGACTATAAACTAGTCTATAGTCTGGACTATAAACTAGTCTATAGTCTGGACTATAAACTAGTCTATTATCTGGACTATAAACTAGTCTATAGTCTGGACTATAAACTAGTCTATAATCTCGACTATAAACTAGTCTATAGTCTGGACTATAAACTAGTCTATAATCTCGACTATAAACTACTGGACTATAAACTAATCTATAGTCTGGACTATAAACTAGTCTATAATCTCGACTATAAAGTAGTCTATAGTCTGGACTATAAACTAGTCTATAGTCTGGACTATAAACTAGTCTATAATCTCGACTATAAACTAGTCTATAATCTCGACTATAAACTAGTCTATAGTCTGGACTATAAACTAGTCTATAGTCTGTACTATAAACTAGTCTATAGTCTGGACTATAAACTAGTCTATAGTCTGGACTATAAACTAGTCTATAGTCTGGACTATAAACTAGTCTATAGCCTGGACTATAAACTAGTCTATAGTCTGGACTATAAACTAGTCTATAGTCTGGACTATAAACTAGTCTATAGTCTGGACTATAGACTAGTCTATAGTCTGGACTATAAACTAGTCTATAGTCTGGACTATAAACTAGTCTATAATCTGGACTATAAACCAGTCTATAATCTGGACTATAAACTACTCTATAATCTGGACTATAAACTAGTCTATAGTCTGGACTATAAACTAGTCTATAATCTGGACTATAAACTAGTCTATAGTCTGGACTATAAACTAGTCAATAATCTGGACTACAAAATAAACTAGTCTATAGTCTGGACTATAAACTAGTCTATAGTCTGGACTATAAACTAGTCTATAGTCTGGACTATAAACTAGTCTATAGTCTGGACTATAAACTAGTCTATAGTCTGGACTATAAACTAGTCTATAGTCTGGACTATAAACTAGTCTATAGTCTGGACTATAAACTAGTCTATAGTCTGGACTATAAACTAGTCTATAGTCTGGACTATAAACTAGTCTATAGTCTGGACTATAAACTAGTCTATAGTCTGGACTATAAACTAGTCTATAGTCTGGACTATAAACTAGTCTATAGTCTGGACTATAAACTAGTCTATAGTCTGGACTATAAACTAGTCTATAGTCTGGACTATAAACTAGTCTATAGTCTGGACTATAAACTAGTCTATAGTCTGGACTATAAACTAGTCTATAGTCTGGACTATAAACTAGTCTATAGTCTGGACTATAAACTAGTCTATAGTCTGGACTATAAACTAGTCTATAGTCTGGACTATAAACTAGTCTATAGTCTGGACTATAAACTAGTCTATAGTCTGGACTATAAACTAGTCTATAGTCTGGACTATAAACTAGTCTATAGTCTGGACTATAAACTAGTCTATAGTCTGGACTATAAACTAGTCTATAGTCTGGACTATAAACTAGTCTATAGTCTGGACTATAAACTAGTCTATAGTCTGGACTATAAACTAGTCTATAGTCTGGACTATAAACTAGTCTATAGTCTGGACTATAAACTAGTCTATAATCTGGACTATAAACTATAGTCTGGACTATAAACTAGTCTATAATCTGGACTATAAACTAGTCTATAGTCTGGACTATAAACTAGTCTATAGTCTGGACTATAAACTAGTCTATAGTCTGGACTATAAACTAGTCTATAGTCTGGACTATAAACTAGTCTATAGTCTGGACTATAAACTAGTCTATAGTCTGGACTATAAACTAGTCTATAGTCTGGACTATAAACTAGTCTATAGTCTGGACTATAAACTAGTCTATAGTCTGGACTATAAACTAGTCTATAGTCTGGACTATAAACTAGTCTATAATCTGGACTATAAACTAGTCTATAATCTGGACTATAAACTAGTCTATAGTCTGGACTATAAACTAGTCTATAATCTGGACTATAAACTAGTCTATAATCTGGACTATAAACTAGTCTATAGTCTGGACTATAAACTAGTCTATAGTCTGGACTATAAACTAGTCTATAATCTGGACTATAAACTAGTCTATAGTCTGGACTATAAACTAGTCTATAGTCTGGACTATAAACTAGTCTATAGTCTGGACTATAAACTAGTCTATAGTCTGGACTATAAACTAGTCTATAGTCTGGACTATAAACTAGTCTATAGTCTGGACTATAAACTAGTCTATTATCTGGACTATAAACTAGTCTATAGTCTGGACTATAAACTAGTCTATAATCTCGACTATAAACTAGTCTATAGTCTGGACTATAAACTAGTCTATAATCTCGACTATAAACTAGTCTATAGTCTGGACTATAAACTATTCTATAGTCTGGAATATAAACTAGTCTATAGTCTGGAATATAAACTAGTCTATAGTCTGGAATATAAACTAGTCTATAGTCTGGACTATAAACTAGTCTATAGCCTGGACTGTAAACTAGTCTATAGTCTGGACTATAAACTATAGTCTATAGTCTGAACTATAAACTAGTCTATAGTCTGGACTATAAACTATAGTCTATAGTCTGGACTATAAACTAGTCTATAGTCTGGACTATAAACTAGTCTATAGTCTGGACTATAAACTAGTCTATAGACTGGACTATAAACTAGTCTATAGACTGGACTATAAACTAGTCTATAGACTGGACTATAAACTAGTCTATAGTCTGGACTATAAACTAGTCTATAGTCTGGACTATAAACTAGTCTATAGTCTGGACTATAAACTAGTCTATAGTCTGGACTATAAACTAGTCTATAGTCTGGACTATAAACTAGTCTATAGTCTGGACTATAAACTAGTCTATAGTCTGGACTATAAACTAGTCTATAGTCTGGACTATAAACTAGTCTATAGTCTGGACTATAAACTAGTCTATAGTCTGGACTATAAACTAGTCTATAGTCTGGACTATAAACTAGTCTATAGTCTGGACTATAAACTAGTCTATAGTCTGGACTATAAACTAGTCTATAGTCTGGACTATAAACTAGTCTATAGTCTGGACTATAAACTAGTCTATAGTCTGGACTATAAACTAGTCTATAGTCTGGACTATAAACTAGTCTATAGTCTGGACTATAAACTAGTCTATAGTCTGGACTATAAACTAGTCTATAGTCTGGACTATAAACTAGTCTATAATCTGGACTATAAACTAGTCTACAGTCTGGACTATAAACTAGTCTATAATCTGGACTATAAACTAGTCTATAATCTGGACTATAAACTAGTCTACAGTCTGGACTATAAACTAGTCTATAATCTGGACTATAAACTAGTCTATAATCTGGACTATAAACTAGTCTATAGTCTGGACTATAAACTAGTCTATAATCTGGACTATAAACTAGTCTATAATCTGGACTATAAACTAGTCTATAGTCTGGACTATAAACTAGTCTATAGTCTGGACTATAAACTAGTCTATAGTCTGGACTATAAACTAGTCTATAGTCTGGACTATAAAATAATCTATAGTCTGGACAATAAACTAATCTATAGTCTGGACTATAAACTAGTCTATAGTCTGGACTATAAACTAGTCTATTATCTGGACTATAAACTAGTCTATAGTCTGGACTATAAACTAGTCTATAATCTCGACTATAAACTAGTCTATAGTCTGGACTATAAACTAGTCTATAATCTCGACTATAAACTAGTCTATAGTCTGGACTATAAACTACTCTATAATCTGGACTATAAACTAGTATATAGTCTGGACTATAAACTAGTCTATAATCTGGACTATAAACTAGTCTATAGTCTGGACTATAAACTAGTCAATAATCTGGACTACAAACTAGTCTATAGTCTGGACTATAAACTAGTCTATAGTCTGGACTATAAAATAATCTATAGTCTGGACTATAAACTAATCTATAGTCTGGACTATAAACTAATCTATAGTCTGGACTATAAACTAGCCTATAGTCTGGACTATAAACTAGTCTATTATCTGGACTATAAACTAGTCTATAATCTGGACTATAAACTAGTCTATAGTCTGGACTATAAACTAGTCTATAGTCTGGACTATAAACTAGTCTATAGTCTGGACTATAAACTAGTCTATAGTCTGGACTATAAACTAGTCTATAGTCTGGACTATAAACTAGTCTATAGTCTGGACTATAAACTAGTCTATAGTCTGGACTATAAACTAGTCTATAGTCTGGACTATAAACTAGTCTATAGTCTGGACTATAAACTAGTCTATAATCTGGACTATAAACTAGTCTATAATCTGGACTATAAACTAGTCTATAATCTGGACTATAAACTAGTCTATAGTCTGGACTATAAACTAGTCTATAGTCTGGACTATAAACTAGTCTATAGTCTGGACTATAAACTAGTCTATAGTCTGGACTATAAACTAGTCTATAGTCTGGACTATAAACTAGTCTATAGTCTGGACTATAAACTAGTCTATAGTCTGGACTATAACCTAGTCTATAGTCTGGACTATAAACTAGTCTATAGTCTGGACTATAAACTAGTCTATAGTCTGGACTATAAACTAGTCTATAGTCTGGACTATAAACTAGTCTATAGTCTGGACTATAAACTAGTCTATAGTCTGGACTATAAACTAGTCTATAGTCTGGACTATAAACTAGTCTATAGTCTGGACTATAAACTAGTCTATAGTCTGGACTATAAACTAGTCTATAGTCTGGACTATAAACTAGTCTATAGTCTGGACTATAAACTAGTCTATAGTCTGGACTATAAACTAGTCTATAGTCTGGACTATAAACTAGTCTATAATCTGGACTATAAACTAGTCTATAATCTGGACTATAAACTAGTCTATAGTCTGGACTATAAACTAGTCTATAATCTGGACTATAAACTAGTCTATAATCTGGACTATAAACTATTCTATAGTCTGGACTATAAACTAGTCTATAATCTGGACTATAAACTAGTCTATAATCTGGACTATAAACTAGTCTATAGTCTGGACTATAAACTAGTCTATAATCTGGACTATAAACTAGTCTATAATCTGGACTATAAACTAGTCTATAGTCTGGACTATAAACTAGTCTATAATCTGGACTATAAACTAGTCTATAATCTGGACTATAAACTAGTCTATAGTCTGGACTATAAACTAGTCTATAATCTGGACTATAAACTAGTCTATAATCTGGACTATAAACTAGTCTATAGTCTGGACTATAAACTAGTCTATAGTCTGGACTATAAACTAGTCTATAGTCTGGACTATAAACTAGTCTATAGTCTGGACTATAAACTAGTCTATAGTCTGGACTATAAAATAATCTATAGTCTGGACAATAAACTAATCTATAGTCTGGACTATAAACTAGTCTATAGTCTGGACTATAAACTAGTCTATTATCTGGACTATAAACTAGTCTATAGTCTGGACTATAAACTAGTCTATAATCTCGACTATAAACTAGTCTATAGTCTGGACTATAAACTAGTCTATAATCTCGACTATAAACTAGTCTATAGTCTGGACTATAAACTATTCTATAGTCTGGAATATAAACTAGTCTATAGTCTGGAATATAAACTAGTCTATAGTCTGGAATATAAACTAGTCTATAGTCTGGAATATAAACTAGTCTATAGTCTGGACTATAAACTAGTCTATAGCCTGGACTGTAAACTAGTCTATAGTCTGGACTATAAACTATAGTCTATAGTCTGAACTATAAACTAGTCTATAGTCTGGACTATAAACTAGTCTATAATCTGGACTATAAACTAGTCTATAATCTGGACTATAAACTAGTCTATAGTCTGGACTATAAACTAGTCTATAATCTGGACTATAAACTAGTCTATAGTCTGGACTATAAACTAGTCAATAATCTGGACTACAAACTAGTCTATAGTCTGGACTATAAACTAGTCTATAGTCTGGACTATAAACTAGTCTATAGTCTGGACTATAAAATAATCTATAGTCTGGACTATAAACTAATCTATAGTCTGGACTATAAACTAATCTATAGTCTGGACTATAAACTAGCCTATAGTCTGGACTATAAACTAGTCTATAATCTGGACTATAAACTAGTCTATAATCTGGACTATAAACTAGTCTATAGTCTGGACTATAAACTAGTCTATAGTCTGGACTATAAACTAGTCTATAGTCTGGACTATAAACTAGTCTATAGTCTGGACTATAAACTAGTCTATAGTCTGGACTATAAACTAGTCTATAGTCTGGACTATAAACTAGTCTATAGTCTGGACTATAAACTAGTCTATAGTCTGGACTATAAACTAGTCTATAGTCTGGACTATAAACTAGCCTATAGTCTGGACTATAAACTAGTCTATAGTCTGGACTATAAACTAGTCTATAGTCTGGACTATAAACTAGTCTATAGTCTGGACTATAAACTAGTCTATAGTCTGGACTATAAACTAGTCTATAGTCTGGACTATAAACTAGTCTATAGTCTGGACTATAAACTAGTCTATAGTCTGGACTATAAACTAGTCTATAGTCTGGACTATAAACTAGTCTATAGTCTGGACTATAAACTAGTCTATAGTCTGGACTATAAACTAGTCTATAGTCTGGACTATAAACTAGTCTATAGTCTGGACTATAAACTAGTCTATAGTCTGGACTATAAACTAGTCTATAGTCTGGACTATAAACTAGTCTATAGTCTGGACTATAAACTAGTCTATAGTCTGGACTATAAACTAGTCTATAGTCTGGACTATAAACTAGTCTATAGTCTGGACTATAAACTAGTCTATAGTCTGGACTATAAACTAGTCTATAGTCTGGACTATAAACTAGTCTATAGTCTGGACTATAAACTAGTTTATAGTCTGGACTATAAACTAGTCTATAGTCTGGACTATAAACTAGTCTATAGTCTGGACTATAAACTAGTCTATAGTCTGGACTATAAACTAGTCTATAGTCTGGACTATAAACTAGTCTATAGTCTGGACTATAAACTAGTCTATAGTCTGGACTATAAACTAGTCTATAGTCTGGACTATAAACTAGTCTATAGTCTGGACTATAAACTAGTCTATAGTCTGGACTATAAACTAGTCTATAGTCTGGACTATAAACTAGTCTATAGTCTGGACTATAAACTAGTCTATAGTCTGGACTATAAACTAGTCTATAGTCTGGACTATAAACTAGTCTATAGTCTGGACTATAAACTAGTCTATAGTCTGGACTATAAACTAGTCTATAGTCTGGACTATAAACTAGTCTATAGTCTGGACTATAAACTAGTCTATAGTCTGGACTATAAACTAGTCTATAGTCTGGACTATAAACTAGTCTATAGTCTGGACTATAAACTAGTCTATAGTCTGGACTATAAACTAGTCTATAGTCTGGACTATAAACTAGTCTATAGTCTGGACTATAAACTAGTCTATAGTCTGGACTATAAACTAGTCTATAGTCTGGACTATAAACTAGTCTATAGTCTGGACTATAAACTAGTCTATAGTCTGGACTATAAACTAGTCTATAGTCTGGACTATAAACTAGTCTATAGTCTGGACTATAAACTAGTCTATAGTCTGGACTATAAACTAGTCTATAGTCTGGACTATAAACTAGTCTATAGTCTGGACTATAAACTAGTCTATAGTCTGGACTATAAACTAGTCTATAGTCTGGACTATAAACTAGTCTATAATCTGGACTATAAACTAGTCTATAGTCTGGACTATAAACTAGTCTATAGTCTGGACTATAAACTAGTCTATAGTCTGGACTATAAACTAGTCTATAATCTGGACTATAAACTAGTCTATAATCTGGACTATAAACTAGTCTATAGTCTGGACTATAAACTAGTCTATAGTCTGGACTATAAACTAGTCTATAGTCTGGACTATAAACTAGTCTATAGACTGGACTATAAACTAGTCTATAGTCTGGACTATAAACTAGTCTATAGTCTGGACTATAAACTAGTCTATAGTCTGGACTATAAACTAGTCTATAGTCTGGACTATAAACTAGTCTATAGTCTGGACTATAAACTAGTCTATAGTCTGGACTATAAACTAGTCTATAGTCTGGACTATAAACTAGTCTATAGTCTGGACTATAAACTAGTCTATAGTCTGGACTATAAACTAGTCTATAGTCTGGACTATAAACTAGTCTATAGTCTGGACTATAAACTAGTCTATAGTCTGGACTATAAACTAGTCTATAGTCTGGACTATAAACTAGTCTATAGTCTGGACTATAAACTAGTCTATAGTCTGGACTATAAACTAGTCTATAGTCTGGACTATAAACTAGTCTATAGTCTGGACTATAAACTAGTCTATAGTCTGGACTATAAACTAGTCTATAGTCTGGACTATAAACTAGTCTATAGTCTGGACTATAAACTAGTCTATAGTCTGGACTATAACCTAGTCTATAGTCTGGACTATAAACTAGTCTATAGTCTGGACTATAAACTAGTCTATAGTCTGGACTATAAACTAGTCTATAGTCTGGACTATAAACTAGTCTATAGTCTGGACTATAAACTAGTCTATAGTCTGGACTATAAACTAGTCTATAGTCTGGACTATAAACTAGTCTATAATCTGGACTATAAACTAGTCTATAGTCTGGACTATAAACTAGTCTATAGTCTGGACTATAAACTAGTCTATAATCTGGACTATAAACTAGTCTATAATCTGGACTATAAACTAGTCTATAGTCTGGACTATAAACTAGTCTATAGTCTGGACTATAAACTAGTCTATAGTCTGGACTATAAACTAGTCTATAGTCTGGACTATAAACTAGTCTATAGTCTGGACTATAAACTAGTCTATAGTCTGGACTATAAACTAGTCTATAGTCCAGACTATAGACTAGTTTATAGTCTGGACTATAAAATAATCTATAGTCTGGACAATAAACTAATCTATAGTCTGGACTATAAACTAGTCTATAGTCTGGACTATAAACTAGTCTATTATCTGGACTATAAACTAGTCTATAGTCTGGACTATAAACTAGTCTATAATCTCGACTATAAACTAGTCTATAGTCTGGACTATAAACTAGTCTATAATCTCGACTATAAACTAGTCTATAGTCTGGACTATAAACTACTCTATAATCTGGACTATAAACTAGTCTATAGTCTGGACTATAAACTAGTCTATAATCTGGACTATAAACTAGTCTATAGTCTGGACTATAAACTAGTCAATAATCTGGACTACAAACTAGTCTATAGTCTGGACTATAAACTAGTCTATAGTCTGGACTATAAAATAATCTATAGTCTGGACTATAAACTAATCTATAGTCTGGACTATAAACTAATCTATAGTCTGGACTATAAACTAATCTATAGTCTGGACTATAAACTAGCCTATAGTCTGGACTATAAACTAGTCTATTATCTGGACTATAAACTAGTCTATAGTCTGGACTATAAACTAGTCTATAGTCTGGACTATAAACTAGTCTATAATCTGGACTATAAACTAGTCTATAGTCTGGACTATAAACTAGTCTATAGTCTGGACTATAAACTAGTCTATAGTCTGGACTATAAACTAGTCTATAGTCTGGACTATAAACTAGTCTATAGTCTGGACTATAAACTAGTCTATAGTCTGGACTATAAACTAGTCTATAGTCTGGACTATAAACTAGTCTATAGTCTGGACTATAAACTAGTCTATAGTCTGGACTATAAACTAGTCTATAGTCTGGACTATAAACTAGTCTATAGTCTGGACTATAAACTAGTCTATAGTCTGGACTATAAACTAGTCTATATTCTGGACTATAAACTAGTCTATAGTCTGGACTATAAACTAGTCTATAGTCTGGACTATAAACTAGTCTATAGTCTGGACTATAAACTAGTCTATAGTCTGGACTATAAACTAGTCTATAGTCTGGACTATAAACTAGTCTATAGTCTGGACTATAAACTAGTCTATAATCTGGACTATAAACTAGTCTATAATCTGGACTATAAACTAGTCTATAGTCTGGATTATAAACTAGTCTATAATCTGGACTATAAACTAGTCTATAGTCTGGACTATAAACTAGTCTATAGTCTGGACTATAAACTAGTCTATAATCTGGACTATAAACTAGTCTATAGTCTGGACTATAAACTAGTCTATAGTCTGGACTATAAACTAGTCTATAGTCTGGACTATAAACTAGTCTATAGACTGGACTATAAACTAGTCTATAGACTGGACTATAAACTAGTCTATAGTCTGGACTATAAACTAGTCTATAGTCTGGACTATAAACTAGTCTATAGTCTGGACTATAAACTAGTCTATAGTCTGGACTATAAACTAGTCTATAGTCTGGACTATAAACTAGTCTATAGTCTGGACTATAAACTAGTCTATAGTCTGGACTATAAACTAGTCTATAGTCTGGACTATAAACTAGTCTATAGTCTGGACTATAAACTAGTCTATAGTCTGGACTATAAACTAGTCTATAGTCTGGACTATAAACTAGTCTATAGTCTGGACTATAAACTAGTCTATAGTCTGGACTATAAACTAGTCTATAGTCTGGACTATAAACTAGTCTATAGTCTGGACTATAAACTAGTCTATAGTCTGGACTATAAACTAGTCTATAGTCTGGACTATAAACTAGTCTATAGTCTGGACTATAAACTAGTCTATAGTCTGGACTATAAACTAGTCTATAGTCTGGACTATAAACTAGTCTATAGTCTGGACTATAAACTAGTCTATAATCTGGACTATAAACTAGTCTATAATCTGGACTATAAACTAGTCTATAGTCTGGACTATAAACTAGTCTATAGTCTGGACTATAAACTAGTCTATAATCTGGACTATAAACTAGTCTATAATCTGGACTATAAACTAGTCTATAGTCTGGACTATAAACTAGTCTATAGTCTGGACTATAAACTAGTCTATAGTCTGGACTATAAACTAGTCTATAGACTGGACTATAAACTAGTCTATAGTCTGGACTATAAACTAGTCTATAGTCTGGACTATAAACTAGTCTATAGTCTGGACTATAAACTAGTCTATAGTCTGGACTATAAACTAGTCTATAGTCTGGACTATAAACTAGTCTATAGTCTGGACTATAAACTAGTCTATAGTCTGGACTATAAACTAGTCTATAGTCTGGACTATAAACTAGTCTATAGTCTGGACTATAAACTAGTCTATAGTCTGGACTATAAACTAGTCTATAGTCTGGACTATAAACTAGTCTATAGTCTGGACTATAAACTAGTCTATAGTCTGGACTATAAACTAGTCTATAGTCTGGACTATAAACTAGTCTATAGTCTGGACTATAAACTAGTCTATAGTCTGGACTATAAACTAGTCTATAGTCTGGACTATAAACTAGTCTATAGTCTGGACTATAAACTAGTCTATAGTCTGGACTATAAACTAGTCTATAGTCTGGACTATAAACTAGTCTATAGTCTGGACTATAAACTAGTCTATAGTCTGGACTATAAACTAGTCTATAGTCTGGACTATAAACTAGTCTATAGTCTGGACTATAAACTAGTCTATAGTCTGGACTATAAACTAGTCTATAGTCTGGACTATAAACTAGTCTATAGTCTGGACTATAAACTAGTCTATAATCTGGACTATAAACTAGTCTATAGTCTGGACTATAAACTAGTCTATAGTCTGGACTATAAACTAGTCTATAATCTGGACTATAAACTAGTCTATAATCTGGACTATAAACTAGTCTATAGTCTGGACTATAAACTAGTCTATAGTCTGGACTATAAACTAGTCTATAGTCTGGACTATAAACTAGTCTATAGTCTGGACTATAAACTAGTCTATAGTCTGGACTATAAACTAGTCTATAGTCCAGACTATAGACTAGTCTATAGTCTGGACTATAAAATAATCTATAGTCTGGACTATAAACTAATCTATAGTCTGGACTATATACTAGTCTATAGTCTGGACTATAAACTAGTCTATTATCTGGACTATAAACTAGTCTATAGTCTGGACTATAAACTAGTCTATAATCTCGACTATAAACTAGTCTATAGTCTGGACTATAAACTAGTCTATAATCTCGACTATAAACTAGTCTATAGTCTGGACTATAAACTACTCTATAATCTGGACTATAAACTAGTCTATAGTCTGGACTATAAACTAGTCTATAATCTGGACTATAAACTAGTCTATAGTCTGGACTATAAACTAGTCAATAATCTGGACTACAAACTAGTCTATAGTCTGGACTATAAACTAGTCTATAGTCTGGACTATAAACTAAACTATAGTCTGGACTATAAACTAAACTATAGTCTGGACTATAAACTAAACTATAGTCTGGACTATAAACTAAACTATAGTCTGGACTATAAACTAGCCTATAGTCTGGACTATAAACTAGTCTATTATCTGGACTATAAACTAGTCTATAATCTGGACTATAAACTAGTCTATAGTCTGGACTATAAACTAGTCTATAATCTGGACTATAAACTAGTCTATAGTCTGGACTATAAACTAGTCTATAGTCTGGACTATAAACTAGTCTATAGTCTGGACTATAAACTAGTCTATAGTCTGGACTATAAACTAGTCTATAGTCTGGACTATAAACTAGTCTATAGTCTGGACTATAAACTAGTCTATAGTCTGGACTATAAACTAGTCTATAGTCTGGACTATAAACTAGTCTATAGTCTGGACTATAAACTAGTCTATAGTCTGGACTATAAACTAGTCTATAGTCTGGACTATAAACTAGTCTATAGTCTGGACTATAAACTAGTCTATATTCTGGACTATAAACTAGTCTATAGTCTGGACTATAAACTAGTCTATAGTCTGGACTATAAACTAGTCTATAGTCTGGACTATAAACTAGTCTATAGTCTGGACTATAAACTAGTCTATAGTCTGGACTATAAACTAGTCTATAGTCTGGACTATAAACTAGTCTATAGTCTGGACTATAAACTAGTCTATAGTCTGGACTATAAACTAGTCTATAGTCTGGACTATAAACTAGTCTATAATCTGGACTATAAACTAGTCTATAATCTGGACTATAAACTAGTCTATAGTCTGGACTATAAACTAGTCTATAATCTGGACTATAAACTAGTCTATAGTCTGGACTATAAACTAGTCTATAGTCTGGACTATAAACTAGTCTATAATCTGGACTATAAACTAGTCTATAGTCTGGACTATAAACTAGTCTATAGTCTGGACTATAAACTAGTCTATAGTCTGGACTATAAACTAGTCTATAGACTGGACTATAAACTAGTCTATAGACTGGACTATAAACTAGTCTATAGTCTGGACTATAAACTAGTCTATAGTCTGGACTATAAACTAGTCTATAGTCTGGACTATAAACTAGTCTATAGTCTGGACTATAAACTAGTCTATAGTCTGGACTATAAACTAGTCTATAGTCTGGACTATAAACTAGTCTATAGTCTGGACTATAAACTAGTCTATAGTCTGGACTATAAACTAGTCTATAGTCTGGACTATAAACTAGTCTATAGTCTGGACTATAAACTAGTCTATAGTCTGGACTATAAACTAGTCTATAGTCTGGACTATAAACTAGTCTATAGTCTGGACTATAAACTAGTCTATAGTCTGGACTATAAACTAGTCTATAGTCTGGACTATAAACTAGTCTATAGTCTGGACTATAAACTAGTCTATAGTCTGGACTATAAACTAGTCTATAGTCTGGACTATAAACTAGTCTATAGTCTGGACTATAAACTAGTCTATAGTCTGGACTATAAACTAGTCTATAGTCTGGACTATAAACTAGTCTATAGTCTGGACTATAAACTAGTCTATAGTCTGGACTATAAACTAGTCTATAGTCTGGACTATAAACTAGTCTATAGTCTGGACTATAAACTAGTCTATAGTCTGGACTATAAACTAGTCTATAGTCTGGACTATAAACTAGTCTATAGTCTGGACTATAAACTAGTCTATAGTCTGGACTATAAACTAGTCTATAGTCTGGACTATAAACTAGTCTATAGTCTGGACTATAAACTAGTCTATAGTCTGGACTATAAACTAGTCTATAGTCTGGACTATAAACTAGTCTATAGTGTGGACTATAAACTAGTCTATAGTCTGGACTATAAACTAGTCTATAGTCTGGACTATAAACTAGTCTATAGTCTGGACTATAAACTAGTCTATAGTCTGGACTATAAACTAGTCTATAGTCTGGACTATAAACTAGTCTATAGTCTGGACTATAAACTAGTCTATAGTCTGGACTATAAACTAGTCTATAGTCTGGACTATAAACTAGTCTATAGTCTGGACTATAAACTAGTCTATAGTCTGGACTATAAACTAGTCTATAGTCTGGACTATAAACTAGTCTATAGTCTGGACTATAAACTAGTCTATAATCTGGACTATAAACTAGTCTATAATCTGGACTATAAACTAGTCTATAATCTGGACTATAAACTAGTCTATAATCTGGACTATAAACTAGTCTATAATCTGGACTATAAACTAGTCTATAATCTGGACTATAAACTAGTCTATAATCTGGACTATAAACTAGTCTATAGTCTGGACTATAAACTAGTCTATAATCTGGACTATAAACTAGTCTATAGTCTGGACTATAAACTAGTCTATAATCTGGACTATAAACTAGTCTATAGTCTGGACTATAAACTAGTCTATAATCTGGACTATAAACTAGTCTATAATCTGGACTATAAACTAGTCTATAGTCTGGACTATAAACTAGTCTATAGTCTGGACTATAAACTAGTCTATAGTCTGGACTATAAAATAATCTATAGTCTGGACAATAAACTAATCTATAGTCTGGACTATAAACTAGTCTATAGTCTGGACTATAAACTAGTCTATTATCTGGACTATAAACTAGTCTATAGTCTGGACTATAAACTAGTCTATAATCTCGACTATAAACTAGTCTATAGTCTGGACTATAAACTAGTCTATAATCTCGACTATAAACTAGTCTATAGTCTGGACTATAAACTATTCTATAGTCTGGAATATAAACTAGTCTATAGTCTGGAATATAAACTAGTCTATAGTCTGGAATATAAACTAGTCTATAGTCTGGACTATAAACTAGTCTATAGCCTGGACTGTAAACTAGTCTATAGTCTGGACTATAAACTATAGTCTATAGTCTGGACTATAAACTAGTCTATAGTCTGGACTATAAACTATAGTCTATAGTCTGGACTATAAACTATAGTCTAAAGTCTGGACTATAAACTATAGTCTATAGTCTGGACTATAAACTAGTCTATAGTCTGGAC